>MU196477.1:1623-12806 GCA_016904865.1 Pissodes strobi | reverse complement strand
CTGTACCCAATTCCAATCAATGATCAAATAATAACCCTAAATAACCCCTATCTATTAGAATCACCCAACGATTGTTATAACTCAAACGAAGATTGTCATAGAATCGAAGAGATATTCTTATGTCCAAAATAATTACTCAATCAAAATGAACCTTGTATAGTTCAAACGATTAATTTGACAAATCGTTGTCCAATGATACCTATTAAGTACGAAAAAACATCTATTACCCAATTTGATGATAATTCTATCATAATAATACCCAAAAATCAAGAAAATGTCTATTTTCAATGCCTTAACCAGAATACAGTCGAGATTGTAAACCAAGTGTCCTTAATCTTGCCCGCACAATGCGTAGTTAAGATACAAAATAATCATTACGGTTCTCAATAGCCTGATACTGTCAACCTAAGGTTAAAATTGCCTAAAATAAATATAGACGAAAACTTAGTTCAAAATGTTGAACCCTTACAATTAAAAGAAATAAATTTAGATAAAATACAAGAAGACGTAGAAAGTGCAAAGAAACTAGTGTTGCACCCTTTGAGAAAATTCGATATTGTAAACACTAGTATATCAAACTATAGTACTATGTTTAATTATACTTGTATTAATAATTGGAGGAATAATATATTACCGATGTAAGAAATAACAGCAAAATGTAGAAATGGACATACAATTGAATCCCTTCGAAAATAAACCCCAATTTTCTCAGACTTAAGGAGGGAGGAATTATATGGCCATTTACGCTGAATTACTGGTGTTATGATTCATCTTATTATTCATATTAATGTATTAGTCATATGCAAGATCAGCAAAATCTGGAACATTATATATACGCAGCATGCCTAATGTAGGTTAGTCATTAAGAAAGCTTTGTACTGAACACTTGTAACTCGAAATAAAACTTTTTAAAAACAAACGTTTTCGGAAGTACATAAAATTATAACTATCAAGAAGATTGTAAATAAATACATATTGTTTTAGATGCAACAACCAAGAATAAATGAAAAGGACTTTGGGATTATTACCGTACCGAGTTGGGAAAAATTTCGAAACACGATTCAGGAAGCAGCGCTGGAAATTCACGTCAGTCAATATGGCCATAATTTACCCTTATGTTATTTTTGAGAGATACGAAAGCGTGACTGCGTAATACCAATTTGAAACCAGGAGAAATTGCAGCACAGAACATCAATCCATATATTACTAAAAATTCTGAAGAAACTGAAGATATTGTGGAGACCCAGAATGAAATGCACAGCACTAATGAAATAAATTAGTTATAATTTTATTTAGGCTAAATTAAGTTTGTGAAATAAAAAATTGCATAAAAATGTACAATTTTTTTAATTAGTATCTACATGCTTACCTCAGAGTTAACACCAGTCTTTCCTGTAATGTAGCTTCTCTATAATTTAAGCGACTTGTTTTAACCTTTGGGAAATAATTTTCTGGTTTTCTCTGACATTCTGCAATATTCGTAGAATCTCTCAAGATATTTTTTTTAATTGTTGGAATAGGGTGTCACAATCACCAAACTGTGATTGTTGATATCAAGGACCCACGCTTTGCTCTTCCTTCTAAATATCTTTTGACAAGCATTGTCTTCCAACAGTAAAAGCCAACGAACACGTTTCGATAACGGTGGCATGATAAAGACTGAAACCTATCGTGCCAAATGCTTTTTACTGTCAGGCCACGGAATCTTTTAAGGTTATAAATGTTAACCGTGCTTTAAAAGCGCTAAGCCCAAAATACGCTTAACATTTTTAAAACGCTCTCTGTGCGGCCGTAGCCTAGGCAGATAACCGAGTGCCAATGCCAACATTCAATAATTACATTATTTTCTTAATAATTAATGTGATCATAACTCTCAATTTGATCTTAATTCATTAATTGTCAATATGCAGTGATTATAAAGTAATTCTAATCAAAATATGGCTATATTTATCAGGTTGCCTAGCTAATGATTTGTTTACCTTAAGAATTAAAATCGTTGAAGGACAAAAACATTTGGATCTATCCAGTATTCAAGCCCCATTTAGCAATGACGCATGGCATCGGCGATGCTTTTGTCGCCACAAAACGCAGTTAATTCGCAAATGCCCCAACATTGAATTCTTGGGTATAGGTAGCAAAGATTGCTGAGGCGGTGCCTCAGTTGCCTCACCTGTCGAGCCGCCACTATTATGCTAATTATTTTCTTGTTTGATTTTCGGCCGCAAGCCATTAGAAATTCCAGCCATATTACTGATGTTACAACTGATCTTTACAGTTTGTAATATTTAATTTTATATTATCATTAACATTAGTCATTACCCATATCAACGTCTTTAGGTGCTCCAATGCAATGGTACAAATCCTAACAAATCATGAGATACATTTTTGTTAATCCGTATTTGATATACCTATATTTTTTTATAACTTGAGCGGTTGATACGCGAAGACAATTATAGCCATTTTTCCATAAGGCAAATGCGCCCCTACACTACTTCCGGAAACAAAGTAAACAGAGCGATAAGAGTTCTCGTGACTCGTTCCGTCGCGGAAGTGGAGACATTTTTCATAAAGCGAAACACGATAATAGCCCAATTATCCTTCGCATCTCCGCCATCCCTCATTACACTTTGTAGTATACAACTTTTTCCCAATCGGTACAATTTTTAAAGAAGTTATCTAAAAACATGGTGATTCAGCCGACCCTGGCTAGCCGCTCGAGCTCATGCATCGCCTTGATGCGTCATTACAATTTTGTACCGGTCGGTGACAAGCAAGAATCCGTAAATCGGTTCTTTCTTTTGGTTTTAAGAAGAAAAATGCCTAGAAATCGTATTTCTAGTATAGTGAAGTGTTAGTGATACGTCTTGCTCGCAAAGGAGGTGAAAAAAGGGGGCAATATGCATCGGGAGAAGCGAATCAGGGGGTGAGTCCATATAAGATTATATGCCAAAATTTCAAATATACATAAATACCTGGTTATCTTAAATATATAAAAACAGAACCTCTAGTATGAAAGCAAACTAAATGTGTATAATACTAAACTGAGTATTATGAATAAATATGACACTTGTAACCCTTATTTTTTTTACTTAATAAAATTGAAATGGAAAATACTCTCAAACTTCTAAAACTAACTATACTTATTAGAATAAAATAGAGTGCGAACGGGTTACAGTCAAAAATGCGAATGAAGCAGTAAACAAAAATTAAATGTGCTCACTGCGATTTGAATTATACTAACAAACTGTTATTTATATACGAGGGCATGACAAAACATTATTACATTTATTTGTCGTCTTTGCACAATTACACAGAATCAAACAATATATTCGGAATTGAAATATATTATATCGAAATGAATATAAGTAATAAGCAACAGTTAACGATACGAGCTATTCGAACCGTTCTCTAGTAATCTCGTCTAATCGTACATCCTACCAAAGAAATATACTATTCAATCACAAAAAGTGTTTACATAACACAATCAAAAGGAGGAAATATATACCGGTCGGCCTGCACATTTATTAATGTTTTACATAGAATAAAACGTTTATACCATATAAAGGAATATAAAAATAGAAATAATAAATACTGAAATACTGAAATACTGAATTTATTCCATAAAGATCTTACAATTTATATACGTATTGCATATACAAAGAAGATATAGGAATCGTCACTAAATACTACGAATCAAAAATTAACAAGCTTACAAATAAAAACTATAGGCATAGTTAAAAACATACAGTTTAAAAAAAAAAATATATATATATATCAACACAACATCATTAAAATACAAACAAACAAAAATAGAGTATAGTGAGAATAATGCCCAAAAACTAGTGTAGTGATCATAATCATATTTAGAGCTGATCTGCAAAAAAATCCTTTAGGTCGTAGTATGGCCTAAGTGCTAGGTAATTTTTTAGCTTGCTTTTAAAGACAGGGATTTTAGGAGAATTTTTAAGGTCATCGGGTAGCTTATTATATATTTTTATGGACATTGCCTCCGGGGGGTTTAGGGTGTTGCTTAGACGAAATTGCGGAGTGTTTAAGTCTTTCTTTTGTCTAGTATCATGAGAATGAATATGCTCTCTGCGATCGAAAAGTTGAATATTACTCTTTATATACATTGAACATTTTAGTATATATATGGATATGACAGTTAATAGCTGTAGGTTTTTAAAATGTGGTTTACACGAGTCTCTGTGTGGGCAGCCAACAATTTGACGAATTATGTTTTTTTGTGATATTAATAGAGAATTGATTGAAGATGAGCTACCCCAGCAAATTATGCCATAGCACAATTTTGAGTACACCAAGCCATAATACAGTGTTAGCAGGGTGTTTTGGTCAATGACAGAACGCAGATGACGAAACAAAAAGGAAATGGAGTTCAATTTATTGCACAGGTGGTCAATATGAGTATTCCACGATAATCTGTAGTCCAAATGTAAACCCAAAAACTTTATTTCATTGGTTTGCTGAAGGCTTTTATTGTCATGTGTTCTTATAAGAAAGCTTTTGTCAATAGTTTTGTTTCTTGGAACAAACTCCATTGAATGGGATTTGGAAATATTTAGTGAGAGGCCATTATCGTTTGACCATTTAGTTATCTTTTCCAGTGTATTGTTGCAAATATTTACCATTTCCTTGTTTTCCGCTTTAACAATAAAATTGGAATCATCCGCATACAAAACAGGGGTGATGTTGGGACTACTTAAAGTTAAAGTTAGATCGTTGTTATATATTAGGAACAATGTTGGGGACAAGATACTACCCTGGGGAATCCCCATAGAGTTTTCTAGTGGTTCTGATATTATACCATCAACAAGCTTTACAACCTGTTTTCGTCCCAGTAGAAATGATTTTACCCATTCAAGTGCCACGCCCCTGACTCCTACATGTTCCAGCTTATTAAACAAAATCGCGAAATTTACCGTATCGAATGCCCGGCTGTAGTCAAAAAATAGACCAACAGTTTGTTGTTTCTTATCAAGTGCCCTAAGTATACTATTAGTAGTGTCATAGAGTGCTGTTTCGGTACTTTTTGATTTGACAAAGCCATGCTGATGTGGCGATATAATGTTGTTTAAGTTAAGAAAGAGATTTAAACGTTCCAAGAATACTTTTTCAAATATTTTACCTATTTGATTTTGGACTGCAATAGGCCTATAGTTGGCCATGTCGTCTGGTTCTCCTTTCTTTTTAAATACCGGTGTAACTTTTGAGAACTTTAGAGCTTCCGGAAATTGACCCAGTTCCATTGACAAGTTTAGGAGACGTAACAGAGGTACCTCTATGTATTTTAGACATCGTTTAAGGATAAATCCTGGAATATCATCTACCCCTCGTGACCTTTCCGCTTTAAGAGACTGGATAACTTTTCTCATTTCATCCAGGGAGACCGGTCCAAGAAACAGAGTATTATTACACTCCACCCCATTATATTCCGGTATTTGATCACCCAAAAAAAAATCTCCAGCAGGTAGGTCTATAAAAAATTTATTAAAGCTGTTTGCTACGTGAGTAGGGTCGGTTATAGCCGCGCCATTATTGTTTGTAATTTTTTACATTTTTTCGTTATTTTTTGATATTGGCTTAATGTGTTTGTTAAATATTTCCCAGGCTGCTTGGCTTTTATTAGGCGCTGTGTTTATATAATTTTCAAAATAGCTCCTTTTACTATTTTTTATAAAGTGATTGTAATCCTTTTTTTGTGACAAATAGAACTGGTGAAATATAGGACAGTTTAAACGTTTATCTTCCGCGTACAGACTTTTCATATTTTCTGACATTACTCTCACTTCCTCCGTGACCCATACTTTCTTATTTTTATTATATACACCTTTTACGCTTTTACTTGGAAAACATATGTCAAAATAATATCTAAAAGTACCATAAAATCCATCAAAACATGCATTGAAATCTCTATTTATGACACACACATCCGACCAGTCCTCTTGACTTAAATAACTTAAAAAATCCGATATATTTTCCTCGTTAAAGCACCTTTTATCCAACGTTTTTTTTTGTTCATTATTCATTTTAAAGTTAAGTTTTAAAATTGCGGTTTGATAAGTGTGATCGGAGGTTGTTGTGTCACAAACCGAGACCCCGTCAGAGCCTAAGTTTGTTATGATATTATCTATTAGGGTAGAAGAATTATGTGTCACTCTTGTTGGCGTTTTTATTAAAGGATTCAAACCGAATGCCGATACAAGGCTTACAAATTTCTGCTTAGTAACATTACTTGTCAAAAGATCAATGTTATAATCACCCGTCAACACAACATTTTCACTTCTGTTATTGGCAATTTCTATAGCATCACTCAATCTGTCAAGGAACATGTCCACGTCACCATTAGGAGCTCGGTAGCACCCTATAATTGACAGTCTACACTCGCCCAAACTGACAACACACGAGGTGAGTTCTGCGGAGCTATCTACTGATAATCTTTGTATACCTAAAATAGGTTCTGCATCATATTGAAACTCGTCATTAAAAAAGACACACACGCCACCGCCTCGATTTGTTGTATGACGGCAATGGCAGCACACTAGTCTATAATTATTTAATCTAATAAAACTAATCTCAGACTGAAAAAGCCAGTGTTCCATAAGAACAAGAATATTAGGATTTTCATCACAAAGTAGTATTTCCAAGTTGGACACCTTATTGGCTAAACTTCTTATATTAAGATGCATAATTTTAATTTTAATGAAACATTCTGTGGATTGTGAAGGCTCTCCAACTAAATTAGTAACTAAATCTAACTTATTAACCAAGCTTTGGACATTTACATGACACTTATTCATATTTGAGACATCTGAGACAAACGGGGATATAAAAAATTACTTTGTACATTTAGTAAACTATTATCTAAGGGACTGGCACCTGCTTCTATCACAGGATCATGTATCACAGTTATGTGAGGTTGTATTAAGTTTAGGCCATCCGTCTCAGGTGTGCTCAAACTACACGCAGCACGCACTGAGCGAGTTTCCTTTGCTGGAATGACACTATGCGTATCTTGATTGATATTGATTAAAATTAGGTTTTTAGGTAAAGAATTATTCCCTAACAAAATTTTGGCATAGATTAAATTACCTAAGTTCTTTTTAGAAAGAGTATTATATCTAACATTAACATCAATATAACTAAATAGGCCGGGTAAACATGAGTTTAATTTACATACAAAGCGATTTAAGTGTTGATTAAATTTATATATTAGCCTATTTTGGGACTGGTTACTGTATGGTACCCCAACAAAAGTAATGTTTGTGTTCGGGCATAACTTTAGCCTATTCCATAGGTCTTTACATTTAGGGTAATCAGAAGAATTTGAAAAATTATTAGATCCCGCTATTATTACAATATGGTCGTTTAGTGTAAAATTGCAACAAAGTGCTTCTAAATTTTCAAGTACATTTTTAAACCTTGCACCCGGTTTATAAATACATTGTACCTGGTAATCTACAAAATTTAGTTTATTACTTAACAGTTGATTCAAATTATAACCAAAGTCATCCGAAAGTACTAGGATATTTTTGCGTCTTAAAGGATTCATAGCACTTCCAGACTCCCGACATAATGGTGACCGTAAAATAGTTTGATCGATGACACGATCCACTAGTAAACTTCTGTTTGTGCAGGCTTGCACCGTCGGGTTCGTCTGCGAAGCCGAATTTGACGTCGGCACCGTTTGCGATATCGATTCTGTTTGTAAAGGTTCCGATGGTATTGATAATTCAGTAGAAGTTGATGCGTTCCTAATTTCTATTCTAGTTTGCGTACTGCTTGAGCTGAACATCTTCTTCATGTACACACTTAGATCCAATTTTAGTTTTTTAATGTTTTCTTTTAATTCGGAGATTGTATTTTCATTTTCAGCAATAATTTTGTTTAACTCGTCCTCCCTTATCGAGGCTTCGTTCAAGAGATGTTCATGTTCTTTCTTTAGTTTGTCTATATGTTTAGTTTTTAAATTAGTGAAAGTTCATTTAATGTTTCTTCCAGAGCCGTATTCTTTTCTTCTATTATACTTATTGATTCTTCCAAATCGATCATTTGGTTTGTGCAACAGTTAACTTTATTACCTTTAATGATATTTAGTGTTCCCTTATAGTTCCCTTTTGTTACACAATTTCTGTGAATAATTTCATGACATTGAGTACATACGTAGTACGACGAGAATATTTTCTGACAACATTTATATTTACCAGATATTCTGGAACGAAGTTGGATGATTTGCAAAATGTAAACAAGTAAATTTGCGGCAGAAATATGTTAAGAGCTTGTTTTTCGGTTATGATTAAATATTATTGAACTTGCAGGTAATTTTGGTCAACATTTTTGTCTAGGGCTTTGCTAATAGCCTTCCAAACACAATTACACTGATTTTCACTATTTTTAACTCACAAACTAGTCACAACCAAGGATTTTAACAGACGACTTTCACACGGCTGCACAGAAGATCGACCATACAATGGTTATAATGCCTTCGTATCATTCGTTTTTCGATATTTGAGCCCCGTATGGGGCACATGTGGGACTATAAACTACAATTCGATTCGATGCAAATATTGCAAAACAAAAAACAAAGTTATATTTAATTATGATCCACTGACTCATACTGCAGATCTATCTGAAAATTAAAGAGTATGGCAATTACATAAGGTATTAAAATTTGAACAGAATAAGCTTATTTACAGGATAATAAATAAAACTCAAAATTAAAATATTATCATAATATTTTCAAAGGATATTCATAGCCACAATACTAGAGAGTTTATAAGAAATCATACTGTTATTATTACTAAAATGCAATTATCCTCACTACCAGTGTTCAAAAACACTGTCTAGAGGAATAAGGACTATGTATATTGTAATTATTGCTATTACTGTATTAACAAATACTTTTCAAAAAAATAAAAATAAAATAAAAAATTAAAATTTTGAGTAAGTCGAAGAGTGTCCTTTTCTCACGAAATTAACCTCTAAAAACTAGCCACAAAGGCAAGCTGACGCATAATTTACGAGCGACTAAATCCCAAGTTGGGTATTATTATAGCTTGCATGGCCCTCCGTTGGCTTTGCTCGCAACGGAGGCTCAATCAACAAGAACTAAAAGTGCTAACCAAAACTAACCCAAAATTAAGGGAAAAAGGCGGAATGTTATCGTTCGTCTTTGTCGAAGCAATGTAATACCGGAACGCATTATTTTTAAACAATTCGTGTTGACATGAGCCGTCCGGTGAGGGAAAAAATTGGAGTAAACATTGCTTGCAGGAGATGTTAATAACTAATAATAATACCTATTTACAAATTCGCATTTGCAGATGCGAATAACTTTAACTAAAATTGGCCTTCACATTTGCAGATGTGAAGGGCCCCCAACAGCCTCCACCCCAGTAGGTATATTATGTAAAAGTAGTTAGAGGCACACTATATCCCTAGATTTGCCGATGTAAAGGATATATGTACTGACAAAAATAAAACGGTATAGTGCTATGTATTTGCAGATACAAAAACAAATAACCACCATACTATTGCAACCCTCTTACATAAAATCATTGCATTGGAGGTAGCGAATTATTACACTCTTGGTTTCTATTCAAAACAGAAATTACAGTATTTGCAGATACTGTAAATATGCTAAAAAATCGTTGCATTTGCAGATGCAGTCGAAAGCATAACCAGGGTTAAGCAGCAAGCAAAAAGGTGAATAGTTCGTTGTATTAGCAGATACAATCGATCGTACCCACTGTCTGCAATTGCAGTTGCAGATAGAGAACATATTCATGAACCTATTTTTCTATTCAAAAACAGAAATTGCAGCATTTGCAGATGCTGTAAATAGGCTAACAGATCGTTGCATTTGCAGATGCAATCGATATCATAAGTAGCAAAACCAAGGAAACTCTTTTGCATTTGCAAATGCATTAGAAGATCCTCTCACGCTAGCTGAGGAAATAACTTAGCCAAATCAAGACTATCAAGACTTACCAACATCAGAAGCACCAGATGGTCCTGAACAAAGTAACGACCACCTAGCTGTGTAGGTGTAGGATAAAAAAAAAAGCGACGAAATCACACCTGCGAGGCCAGAACTACATACCTCCTGCCAAGACAACTACTGTATCAATTACAGAAACAACTATAGTCCGTGGGATTAGTGCCTTAGCCCTCCCTTTCAATAATTTAATTAGCCAACCGTCTGAACTAGAATTAGACGTTCAAAATTAGCAGAGAAAAAAGGTAAACAGTTCAATAATAGAGTGGGTACAGGATTATAAAATCCCTTTCAATAGGACACCACTCCGGTTAGCAAAGTAGAAGACTACATAGGACGGCAAAAAATGTAATTGCAAAATACGCATTCTTGGGGAAAACTGATCTTTTAAAGATGCATGTTTCCTTATCCCTATGCACAGTAGTAAAAAAAAAAAAAAAGTTGTTAAGATTCGTTTTTTGCAACGTACTATAGCAATTTAATTGTGTTTCATTTGGTTTATGTACAGCTCCATATCTTTTCGCAAAACTGAAACCAGTTGTAAGATATGTAAAATTAAAGGGTATAAAAACTGTACTCTACTTAGACAATTGGCTAGTTATTGGTAATTCAAAAGAGAATTGCTTAAAAGTATAAATAAAATTACATAAACATTTCAAGATTTAGGTTTTATATAAAAAAAGCGTAGTTATTCCCCCTCAACCATGCTCACTTTTGGGGTTTATACAAGAGAAAAGGGACCTACTGGCAGAACAGTCTATTATCTTTACCCTGAAAAATACTTACTCACATCTCCTTGCGGAGAGAAACAACCATTGTGGAAGAAAATTTCTCTGGCTGTAGGGAAATTACGAAGTTTCCTGAGAAATTAAACTGATTATTTTTTATTGCAAACTATAGAACCGTAAAAAAAAAAATAAAAAAAATAAATTAAAAAAAAAAAAAACGATACGTATTTTTTTATTTCCGCTAAAGATTTATATTACAAGAGCTATACCAGTTTTTAGTTTTGTATATATAGATATACCATGCATGGTGTGACGTAACAATTCATGTGTATTATGACGTCATAAGCACATCTCAAGGCGTTGTATCTGCCTCATTTTTCGGCTTAGGGAAAAAAGAAAAAACATATGTTTACTTATTTTTCATGGGCTATCGAAATCAG
>JAEQML010077609.1:0-12807 GCA_016904865.1 Pissodes strobi | reverse complement strand
GTCTTATTTGCGCTTTGTAGAGCAAGATCAACTGCTACGGTGTATACAGTTTTTGTTGCGAAATAGCGTACCAAGCTTCTGGGAGGCTGATTTTGCGATGTTAGCAACGTGGTCATGCCAGGACATATTGCTGTTGACCAAGACACCCAGTAGTCCGATTGTATGAAGATGAAGGGATGGTCGAGCCTGTCATAATAATATCATGGCCCGCCGTATAGGCCCTCTTGATAAACGTGGCTGCTTGGCTGATTTTTCAATGTGCATTTGCATTCATTAATCGGAATAAAAGAGACACTCATTCAATTACACTATTCCTTTGTATGTACATATTTGTCAAATATCTCACTTCATACATGGCCCTCCGCTCGCTCCAGGGCGCAACCAAACAAACCTTACCCAAACTAACCGAAGACATGCCCAAATGAAGAAAAACAAACTAAAAAATATTTGCATTTTCGACTGACAAATTTTATTTTATTTTTTAATCTCCGGCATGCCATGGGTTAGTTTAGGTTAGTTTTGTTTGGTTGCGCCCCCGGAGCGACCGAAGCGAGCGGAGGGTCATGCGTGAAGTGTAATAATAAATATACTTAAACATTAACAACTTTTGGATACACTGTGCCAGACCCCCGGTGTCGGTTACTAAAATTTCATTATTCACACAATTTCAATATTTTCACGTTACACCCTTCTTGGGCAATTTAGGCTCAAATCGCGGATATTTTTTCGGCTCAAATGTGGCGGATCCTCCGATTTTTTTGGCTTAAACTACTCTATAGGACACCCCTTTTTCTAGCAAAAAAAAATTGCAAAATCGACACAACCTATATGTCGCCAGACCCTTAATTTGATGATATCTTTGAATATTTTTAACAATTCTTGTATTTTTCTTGCATTTGGGGATTATTATACGCGGTTAACTAATTTCTATATTTTCGGATACCTCTCTGAACTCTATTCTAAATTAAAATTTTTATTTCAAAACAATTCTCAACGTGCTATAAAGAGCGTCTTGGAACATACTTGCTTCAATATAGCCTAACTTTAAATACAAAAATTGAACGCTAAAGATTTTATATTCGGATTAGCTACGATAAACCCTTTTTTCCAAGTTAAGCGACGTCATCGATGATGTAGATACAAAACCTTCGGGAAACGAACTCTACTTATTACTACAACATATTTATGTAATACATACAACAAATATCATAGAACACTAGCCTTATTATAAAAATGAGATATTATTATTATATGACGTATTTTGTACTATAAAACTGTAATATAAAAAAAACTGTAATTAATTTTGACGTCTTAAACTAATCAATGTTATCAATAATAATATGGTAAGAATAACCTCGTGCGCCTATGAGAAGGCAAGATTTTTTTACGTGCTAGTTCTCTGCCCCTCAGTCGTCGTTAAGGTTCACTCGTTTGGCGCACTATAGTAGTTTTGTCAGTAGGAAACGAGCAGTAAAAAAACACTCTAGTGAAATAGTCAATAGAAAAAACACGCATGTTTGGGCTACGGCAAATCCACACGCCATTTCTGAAATCAAATTTGAGGGTCGCCAGTCAATCCATATTTGGGCGGGTATATTAAACAAACAAATAATTGGCCCAATCCTCTACGAAGGATCCCTAACAGGAAACAGGTATTTATAAGTTGCCTGTCACGAAATTGAAGATTTACTAGAAAACCAACCAATACAAGTATATAATCATATCATATGGCATCAAGACGGTGCAATGACGAGTGGCACATAATGTTTTTTTCCAGTGAGAGACTACCTTAATAACCGATATGGAATGTGGATAGGCAAACAAGAAACTATTGAGTGGCCGGCTAACAGCCTGGATCTTACTCCCAGCAATTAATTTTTATGGGAATACATAAAAGGAATTATTATATATAACAAAAATAGTAGAAACTTAGCACATTTATAACAAATAATAGTTGAGGAAGTAAATAATATTATGTATAATTCAGATTTTATAGTTAATGCAGTAAATAAATTAGAAATCGATTATAGATATTGTATTGAAAATAATGGTGCACATATTGAACACCCATGTCATAGATATTACTCTAAATAATAGATTTTCCATAATTATTATGAATTATTTATTAAATAGGCAATTTAGGTATAAATCGTGAAATATTTCAAAAACGGTCAAAACAAATCTGAACATATTATAAATTTTTTAAATCAGGACGAACGGATCTTTCATTTTAGCGAGCAATGTACAGGGTGTCCCAAATTCGAGCCTCATCATTGGGATCTCGGAAACTAGAAGAGATACGAGGTCGGTTAAATGGAGGCAAAGTTGTGCAATTTGATGCTGATCAAAATTCCATCTTAGAAGTTTAAAAATTCCGAATACTTACGAAGATTTTTGGAAAAAACCGAATATTCGCGATTTCATTTTAATTTTTTTATGACTCTATTTGAATAGATCTAACAAAATAAAATTCACATTCTCTTTGCTACTTTTTCTGTTCTACAAGATGGTATTATCAGATTTTCAAACCGACGTTTCATCTTTGAGCTACCATCATCAACTTTGTTTTTTTAAATACGGCCCTGGATTTCTTATTACGGATATTAAGAGCATCTAAAGTCCCAAGGCCAATAATGTATCGCACTTATTCGAAAAATTCATATTAATGGCATTTTCCATAAGAACTCACGTGTTATAGAGAGACAGAAAACAAATTTTTGTTAAGATTTTATCAGGAAATCATTTAAATGATTTTTCCGAATAATAGCTATACATCATTGGTTTTGGGGCATTAGAAACTCTTAAAGTCCATAATAAAAAATCCAGGGCCGTATTTAAAATAACAAAGTTGATTATGGCAGCTCAAAGACAAAACGTCGGCGTCGGCTTGAAAATCTGATAACACCATCTTGTAGAACAGAAAAAGTAGCAATGAGAATATGAAATTTATTTTGTTATATCTATTCAAATAGAGTCATAAAAAAATAAAAATGAAATCGCGAATATTCGGGTTTTTCTAAATATCTTCGGAAATATTCGGAATTTTTTAACTTTTAAGATGGCATTTTGATCAGCATCAAATTGCGCAACTTTGCCTCCATTTAACGGACCTCGTATCTCTTCTAGTTTCCGAGATCCCAATGATGAGGCTCGAATTTGGGACACCCTGTACAGGGGGTGTTCCATTTAAAAAAAAACACACAAGTTGGTATTTTTTGACGTATTGCTATATGCTTATTTGTTTTATCTGATGACGGATTCTGGCGGTTTAGGAAAAATCCTTAACTTCTGTATTTAAAGTTTTTTTCTATCTCCGAAAATAAAGGCTGTAGGTGGGTGTCAAAATATGAGGAATAACCATGTACATATAAAATAAACATTTTGGATTTGGTAATATGTATAAAGTGAATGGTTACAATTATGGAACCTGTAATAAATAATCGCTTTTTTTATTTGAACACAGGTTAAATTAGGAAAGTTGCAAATATGCAAATAAATAATTCAACATCTTATTAAAATGCTATGGCAAATCAGATATAACAATTTTTTGAACTCCAAATCAATACCAACAATAATAGTATATTATTTTATATGGAGGAAAAGTGATACTTTTCATGGCGCGCTCGTGTTTAACAGCCGAACGGGGTGAGGTTGGTAATAGAGAGCAAGCCATGAAAAGTAACTTTTCCTCCAAATAAAATATGCTGTTTTTTCTTCAAATGTCGACAAATTAATGCAAAAACATCTCTTTTTAATAGTAATAATAATTATTATTATTAAAGATAAGTGGGTTCGCAAGGCGGCTTAGACCGGCGTCAGTGAATAGGCACAGGTTGTTGCTATAATAATGTCACATAAAGCTGTCAGTGGACACTGTCAACAATAATTATTTTTTCTTCAAACGTCAGTAAATCCGTCATTACTCGACTGTGTAGGCGGCCGTGAAGTTTCGTTTTTCCTCCGCCGGAGCTTTACTTTTCACTTTTCCGCCGGCGGAGGTAAAAGTGTTGTCATAGCAACATAGATACAATACAAACAAACAACAAAATAAGCGTCAACAACTCAAGATTTATTATACTACAAATTGTATTTATCACTCAATTTGTGACTGCATTTCTAAAAATCACTAATTTAGGAACAAATTGGTTATTATTTAATCGTACTTACTCAATAACTGTTTATCAATATGGAATTAAAACGCAATCGGAAACGCAATCTTAAAAAAATAATTATTGTTGACAGTGTCCACTGACAGCTTTATGTTACGTTACTATAGCAACAACCTGTGTCTATTCACCGACACCGGTCTAAGCCGCCTTGCGAACTTATCTTTAATAATAATTAGGTATTATTACTATTAAAAGAAGATGTTTTTGCATTAATTTCTCGACATTTGAAGAAAAAACAGCATATTTTATTTGGAGGAAAAGTTACTTTTCATGGCTTGCTCTCTATTACCAGCCTCACTCCGTTCGGCTGTTAAACACGAGCGCGACATGAAAAGTATCACTTTTCCTCCATATAAAATAATATACTATTTTTAAGATTGCGTCTCCGATTGCGTTTTAATTCCGTATTGATAAGCAGTTATTGAGTAAGTTCGATTAAATAATAACCAATTTGTTCCTAAATTGGTGATTTTAAGAAATGCAGTCACAAATTGAGTGATAAATCCAAATTGTACTTTAATAAATCTTGAGTTGTTGACGCTTATTTTGTTGTCGGTTTGTACTGTATCTATGTTGCTATGACAACACTTTTACCTCCGCCGGCGGAAAAGTGAAAAGTAAAGCTCATAGAAATAGCCTATTTCTATGGTAAAGCTCCTGCGGAGGAAAAACGAAACTTCACGGCCGCCTACACAGTCGAGTAATGATAGATTTACTGACGTTTGAAGAAAAAATCTATTTTGCTTGTTTTCTATGCCCATTCAATATAGGTATACACATTTATAACACCCTAAGCAAGAAAAATACAGAAATGTAAATCGATAAAAATGTGGCAATGAATATTGGAGGAGTTACTATTTAATTATATTTATAGTGAGTTTTAATTCCAGCTCCTGACGGATTACGCGGATTATGCATAACAACGATTTGCAGATAGTATTAAATACTACTACTTGCTTTACTTATGTCTACGGGCTGACCCATAACTCTGAGCGGAGTAATGTGGGTTGCCTAAATTCACTTACAGGGGCTCAAGAAAACGAAACTAACCAGGTGCTAACCATAACTAACCCAAAACATACCCAAAATCGAGAAAAAAACTGTTTAGAAATATAGCCTTAACAAAAATAAAAAAAAAACCGATGGGGTTTGAACCCGGGTCGTCGAAGTGAAGGCTAACCTGGCTCATAGATAAATATATATTACCCTGGCTAACCATGCAGACCTCTAGACCATCAGGGGACATACAAACGACTGGTTGTTGGTTGTATCGCGAAGTACATGAAAGCATTTATTGTGCAATCCTGCTCAGATTTATGGGTCAGCCCCTAGACATAATTACTTAAGACTTAAGTACAAATTTTATACTACAATCCAATCGGGGAGAAGCGGTACGATATTCAATCACAACATTCACAACACAGCATGCAGAACCCCGGGTTGGAGTGTTGGAAATAATGTTCGAATAATGAATGTGGATCGGTTTCCCTAGACGTGATCCGGTCGGCTGGGTGACGCGACGCGCTTAGGAGTGCAACGATACTATCGATACTTTTAAAAATATCGATTATTTTTTGTATTTGATACTTTTGTCTCCATGCTTATAACAAATGATGCAAAATGTAACTACAATAATCCCCATAATTTGTAATGTGCTCTGGCTTTAAGTTTTGTTAGTTTATACATTATTTATGTGAATTTCCAGGGGGCGCCTTGGCCCCTCGTTGCCCCCCCTTATATACGACCTTGGTGGCATTAGATTTTCATGTCGATGATGTCGATATATATGTTTACACATCAGTGTCTCGAGTACCAGCAGATTCGCTCAATTTTTTTTCTACATATTTTTACCGATCTCTTCCTAACACATTAATAATATGAATCGGTTTGTTGTCATTTTTCATAGTTACTTTTGGAAATGTATCATCACACCTATACTATATTCGGAATCGGCCTAAAAATAAGCTGCCCAATAAACATGTTACGTTAAAAAAAAAGGTTATATTTTAAATAGTTTCAAGTTTCGTTATATATTAGTTTATATTACAAGGTAGATACACAATTACAAAGTCGATTGGTAAGGTAGGTTCCCACCCATAGAAATAATTTCTATGTTCCCACCACAGCGTCCCCTAGTTTAATGACATTTGCCATTTTGCCACGCCAAACACTCATGCCCATGATACAAAGAATTGTATCAGGCCAAACACCAAACACTCACTCATATTATCATCGTGACGTGTTCTATGATGCGAAATCGAATGGCGATCACCACAACGCAAGACAGCCATTTTCCACATCTGTTTGATGTGTTCGTTTTCGGATTTCGAGGTATATTGTTTTGTTTTTGTTTATTTCTTGTTCTTGTCTTTTGAGCTGAGATTCGACACCGTGATTACAATGAAGAACGCCTCTGATACTGATATAGAAAAAGTAACAAGCGTCTAAGTACAGACCCCAAGTATCGCTTTAAATCATCGCGCGCGTATGTGTTCCCTATGTATGATATAGGGAGGCGAGAATTTAAAGGAGTACTGTTAACTTCACGCATGGCCCTCCGCTCGCTTCGCTTGCTCTGGGGCGCAAACAAACAAAACGAACCTAAACTAATAAAAATTTAAGGAAAGAATCAAACATAACCTTAAAAATAATTCACAGATCCTGCAACACGCGCAAGTATCCTAGGTGTATTGAAAATACCAGACATAACTATACTATTATGACTTTTGATCTGATTACTCCTACATAGATATACACCCTGTTTTTTATGCATAAATTTGGCATGTGTCAAATTTTTAAATGCTTCCAGCCAACATATTTTCATATATTCTGATGATGGAAGTAAGTTAAATCTAGTTTAAATAAGCATATAGAATTATCGAAATTACCAAGGTACGAATCTTGAGAATACAAGAAGAGATTAAAAATTTTAGACGCAGGTCAAATTTTTGCATCTAAAAAACAGGGTTTAATCAGTAATTGGATTTGTGCTATAAAATTAGAAATTTATGTGAAAGAAATCGGGAAAATAAAGAGGTACGATGATATCGGTCAAATATTTCCACCAACGCAAAACGTTGACACCCTCTACCAAGAGCCCCTGAAATTTAAGCTCTTCTTTTCGCTTTCTGCCGGACATAAGACGGCTATCTTAGAAGTCTCTGCCCTCAACTCCCTGCATTCCAGTAGTTTATTCAAACACTCGATATGACAAATTACATCGATATTACACATTAAACATCTTGTTATGTACCTAAACATTTTGTTGATATTAATCCTTTATCGGCCAGCCTCTTACGCAGTAATCAAGATCGTGTCGAATGTTTATTTATTAGACAACTTTGTAAACAATTAAATGATAACATTAGCCGTATTCGATTCACTACTTTAGATCGATTCAAATCGATCTAACTCAACTTTATTGAAACTGATTCGTGTTCGATTGTAAAAATATCACTTGGCCCCCACTACCTAAAAAGTGATTCAGCTCACCTGTAAGTGAACCGAAAATGGACCGGGAACAATTAGATCGGTTTAGTAGTTCAGGTAAAAGATGGCATTTAAATGTTAATTGTCAATCGGCTTTTTTTCTTAATTGTTTTCATAATTTCATTTAACCTTGGCTCACTGAAGTGAAATATCAGTTCAGTTTCAGTTCATTTTGAACTGATCTCCAGTCTCAATCGAATACGGCTATTGATAACGCTGTCGCCACTGCCTGATCGCCATAATCCGTATTCGATTCACTACTTTGGATCGATTCAGATCGATCCAACTGATTCGTGTCCGTCTGTAAAAATATCACTTTGCCCCCACTACCTAAAAAGTTATCCAGCTCACCTGTAAGTTGTAATAGAGTTTATTGCCTGTAAGTGATCCTAAAATGGACCGGAATCACTTAGATCGGTTCAGTAGTTCAGGTAAAAGATGGCGTTTAAATGTCAATTGTCAATTGGTTTCCTTAATTGTTTTCATAATTTCATTTGACCTTCGCTCACTGAACTAAAATATCAGTTTAGTTTCCGTTCATTTTGAACTGATCTCCAGTCTCAATCGAATACGGCTCTAGTCACGTCACCAAATATTAAGTTCGGAGAACTCGAGCATGCCGCCCGCTCTTGTCTTTTATTCCCACATAAATGTGCCAAGTCAATACCTCCTGGTATTAGCCCAGTAGTATTTTCAATACTAAAACAATTTAGAGCTAGACCTAGCACTGCACCTAATCAGCCTTCAGTTTACCGGTGTCTTTGCAGCACAATGAATTGTCTGGACGTGCGCCGCTGGTCGAGTGGTTAGATGCTGGACCTCTGATACGGCGGCCCGGGGTTCAATTCCTGTCGGTTTCTATATATTTTTAAGTTTATGTTGGTAAAAAGTATTTTTTTCTTCATTTTGGGTATGCCTTGGGTTAGTTTTGATTGAGTGAAGCTAACAATACGTTCGACTGATTAGGTGCCGCGCCAGGTCTAGCTCCAAGTACTAAAAACATACCTTGCTACCGACGGGAATCAAACCAACGCCAACGCCACATAGGTCGCCTTGATCAAACACGGACCGAGGCCAAGGTTTATAGACAGGTTCTATGAACCTTGGACCGAGGCACCGCCCACGGTCACTTTAAGTTACCGTGCACGCCGCCGCCGTATCATAAGCAGCGTAGTACGATACTTTACAGTTCTACGCCACTATGCTATATTATCCGCTTCTGATTGGTGGTTTAACGTCACTTTAGAATATTGTTAACTCTTCACGCATGGCCCTCCGCTCGCTCCGGGGCACAACCAGACAAAACTATCTGAAACTAACCCAAATTTACAAAAAGATATAAACATAACCTCAAAAAAATAAACAAAACATGTCTTGCCTCGAAAGGCATTTGAACGCGGGACGTCTGCATTCAGACTAACTATTGGTGGAACAAACTGACTGGACCGTAGATAAACTGAAAGTGACGTTAATCCACCAATCAGAAGCGGCTAAAATAGCATAGTGGCGTATGACTGTAAAGGATCTTAAAACACTCATAGGCATAGAGTCCAGGGATTTTGATCTCTGCTAGGTTACTCCCAGTGATTTTAGTGTTAAGGTGTACATTTGATGTATGTGTGTGATGTTCCGTTTCTTGTTTCTTGAATAAAATATATTAATTTGTGTTATCAAGGTGGAGTTTTATTTATTTTCATTATACCAGTGTGTCAATTCGCTGATTACTTTCTCTATTTTAGTTTTTAAATTTTCATAGTTCCAGTCACCAATAATACATGTTGTGCCATCTGCGTAGATTATGATCTTTTGAGATACATCTTTCAGGATAGAACTCTGTTGTACTCCGTTTATATTATATAATACCTAACCCTAATATTATCATACAGTGTAGAGTGTAGACCATTAAACTAATGGTGTCAAAAATAGAAATAGTTTTAAGATTTGCACCAGCTTTTTCTAAATCGTACATGTATTCACAGAACACGAAAGAACCATGTATCTCATATGGATAAACTTATAGCTTTCTCGCTTGTATTTCACATATGCAGTCTCAAAAAATATGTTTTAGAATGTAACATATTTTTATTTTTCGCGCGAGTAATCTGAGCTTTCGTATCGTTAAAATTATTTTTTCTACTACCGTGCGTCAAATAGTCACTTTACGTACTCTCTAAGATTCGTAAGATAGGCCTTTTTAATGTGCAGTGCGTAAAATAAGTTATTTTACGCACTGGTACGTAAAGTAAATCTAACATATTTTTGACATTTAGGGCAGTGCGTAAAATAATGTATTTTACGCCTACGGCTCATGCGACAATATTCCCATTTATAAGAATAGTATATTGTGTAACTAGGAGGAAAAGCAAAACATTCCTGGACGACTGTGGTAGTTGCTGGACGAGGCGCAGCCGAGGCCAGCAACACAGGAGTCCAGGAATGTGCTTTTCCTACGAGTTGCACATACTATTTTTTATCCGATCGAAATTAATTAGAATACGTACTTATATAAATAGAGCCAAATATTACTGTAAATAAAAACGGTGTTTTAAATTTAAACTCAACATAATATCAAGTTTTGAATCGAGGGAGCTTGAATTTTATTACGTAGCTACGGAAACTACAGCTAAATGTTAATTTTGATAGACGTCAGATCTGACAAACAAGGCGTTTGAATATGACAGAAATGTTACATTCCCGGCCTAGGACGGGAATGTTATATTCCCGGACTGTTATTTTCTATTCTTATACAGTTATTGCACGTTGCCAAGCAACGAATACAATATACTGGAATCATGACTTTTGCGGTGAGAAAACACATCGGAAAGGTGTCGTTTTTCGTCCGATCGGATAAAAAAGGGTCATCACTTTACACACTTGTTGCATAAATAACTATTTTCTTTATGCACTAACTTCCATATTGAATAACATTTTCTGAGAAGCAATTATTACGGTTTTCCAAATTATGCATACTTTTTTGGCCCACACTGTATAAAAGAATTGAGTGAGATATGATTTTATTTTTATCTATGTTTCTCTCATAAACTCATAGTACTCGTACTCTTAGAGCGCTTTCACACGAGGATACTGTATGCGAGATTCGCGTATTCGAGATACAGGTTAAACATACATTCAAATGGACCTATTCACACGGCACGAGCGACGAATTCAGTATCGCGATTCCGAATTTCTGCATTCCGGCAACTCAGCCGCCGGACGCTGAATGCGTATGCCGCATACAAAATTACCATTACGATATATGGACCTGTTCAGACATAGATACTTTTGCAGTGGAGAAGATACCATAGACGCAGGGTATTTTTCTGTGTAATCAAATCGTCATAGGTATTATTTACTACGCGCTATAGTGATGAACCTATGCACGGGACTGCGACTATTTTAGTCCTGATTGAAAAAATACGTAAATTCGATGCAGCAGTCCAAGTTTTCGACCGCGATTCTGTATCTCGGATACGCGAATCTCGCATACAGAATCCTTGTGTGAAAGAGCTCTTAAGGATACTTTCATACAAGATTTAATAATCCCCGAATCGTTATACCTACTTCTATTTACTTCTGGCGTATCAAGGTTTGTTTGAAATCAAAAACAAAAATCTTGTAAAACATATTTTCCATTCTTTATTAATAAAAAAAAATCATGGTAATTTCATAAGAAATAGTTTAATCTTATTATACATTTAAAACTTTGAGTTTAAACGCATTTTTATAAACTCTAAACAAGAAAAATAGTCTTACCCGTACGTCTTTGCCATATGTATGTTAAGCCATTCGCGCCAAATTTTGCGCGTGGCTACGTAACGACAGAGCGCTATCAGTGGAAAAATCCGGCAGATCTAACCATCCTGTCTTATTTATCGTTCTTGGTCTGAGGTTATCCGAGAAAAATGGATTTCCTTTTGCAGGGATTTAAGTTATATTAACAAATTACAAATACCGAGACATGCATTTATTATGAATGCAATTAAAATCGAATTACATGTGTTTGCTGACTCGTCAGAAAAAGCCTACGGCGCTTGCGCCTATATACGGTGTCAATTAAAGAAGATGAGTATTCTTGCAAATTGATCGCGGCGAAAAGTAATTATAGCTCCATTTCGGTCAATTACGTTGCCTAAATTAGAGCTAACAAGCGCAGTTTTGGCATGCAAATTAGCGGAAAAAGTAAAGCAGCCTTTAAAAAAAAATTGACAGTTGTTTTTATTGGAGCGATTTCACAGTGACGCTATGCTGGATAAAAGATTTGCGGATAAATTGACAATGTCACTTTTGTTCCTGCGTGCGCGCTATGTCTTCAGGATGCAACCAGTCGTTTGTATGTGCCCTGATGATCTAAGGGTCTGCATAGTTAGCCTTCACTTCGGCGAAATCGAACCTCGTCGGTTTAAAAAAAAATTAAGGTTATATTTCTAAACGGTTTTTTTCTTTTTTTTGGGTATATCTTGGGTTAGTTTGGGTTAGCACCTGGTTAGTTTCCTTTTCTTGAGCCCCCGTAATAAGAGAAGCGAGCGGAGGGCCATGCGAAAAGTGGAATATGCGATGGAATGAAAGCGATATTGTTAAGTTAATTTATCCGCAAGTGGATAAAAGGTTCTGCTGAACGGTGAAAACATTTGTCTCAAATCGCGTGGGCGTTATTCAAAATAAAACTAATATTGACGATTGGTACCACGTTAGATCCCAAAACAACCCAGCCGATTTAATTTCCCGCGGAGTATCCGCAGAGTCTTTAATTAATAATACATTTTGATTCGAGGGTCCACACTGGCTAAAACTTACCCAGTCGTATTGGCCTCACAATAAAAATGTTAGTGCTAATCTAGAGATTCCAGAAGAGCGTGTTCAATCAAACTTAATAGTTGCAAAAAATTATTGTAATTTTTTCTAAATTTTCGACTTTGATTAAGTTACAGCGTGTAGTTGCGTATTGTAAAAGATTTATTTTCAACAGCCGCTGCAATAAGAATAATCGGCGATCCAGGTGAGCTGGACCCAAAAGAATTGCGTGATGCGCTAAATACTGTTGAAAGAATATCTCAAATCCAATCTTTAAAACCTGAATTAAACGATCTAAGAAATAACGGCAAGGTAAGTAATTCAAGTAGCATATTGTCATTGCATCCATTTCTCGATA
>JAEQML010077608.1:0-12808 GCA_016904865.1 Pissodes strobi | reverse complement strand
ATGCCTTCAGTTAGTTTGGGTTGGTTTTATTTGGTTGCGCCCCGGAGCCAGCGAAGCGAGCGGAGGGCTGCTAGGTATACGTGAAGTGAAACATTTATTTTTTACATTAATTTGGGTTAGCTCGGGTTAGTATTTGTTGGTTACGCCCCTGGGGTTACCTCGTAAGAAAAGGTGAAACTGAAAATTTCCTGATTTTTTACATTTCAGGTCCTCAATAGTCGAACATTGGAGCATTTTTGTGGCAAAACCGAACAATTGCGCCACATTCTAATGGTTCAAAACGTCTTTTCAAAGTGTCTAAATAAAAAAGAAAAATATTTTTTGAAAATTCCAATTTTTGTTAAACTGAAAAACTACCCTATTTTCCGCTAGCAACGTCATGTAAACTGGGCCCTATGTCACTACTTCACCACTTCGCATTGTTCACAAAATCAGTGGTACTCCCCCTTGCCGCACACGCCGACAACGTCGCGTAGCCGGCACGCGTCTAGAAGAAACTGGCCGCCATGTTCATGGCGTTTTTTCCGTATCGGTTTCTTGCCTTTTATATGTCTTTGAAATAAACTCATAATCGTATAGTATATACGAAGTCAATCCGAATAGCAGAAAAACTGGAACTCGGATTATGGAGCATAGGCGTGCAAAGCTAGGATTGGAAAACATATTTTAAAAGTGCATTTGTATTTACGCTCACCGTTTTTAACAATTTTTAGGTAGTTAATTATATTTAGGAACGTTGATACCGGCTTAGAACTCATGTTTTCGGCGACATTTCGTTTTCGAGCTATATATCATCAAACTTTTAAACTTTATGAGTGTAAAATCTATAATTGACAACATGTGGCTGTTCAAATTGAATGTATATTTTTTCTTTTGCGAGTAACGTTTTACCGAATGCACAGAATTGTCTCCACAGACATTAGAACAGAATGTCACTGTTGTTGTCATACTATTTGGGAAAAGCTATGTTGGTGTCATCTATTTGTAATCAAACAAACCTCTGGTCCTTTTTTTATTGGCCTCTTCTAAAAGGGTTTTTAGTACATGATTCTGTCGAATTATTCTGGTGCTACACATGTTTTTTTCCGTCAAACATTCAAGTGAAGCCGGAGAGGAAAAAAATTATCAAAAAAACAGATGGAAAATAAGGTTTGATTATTTTTTCTTTATATGTTGTATTTATATTGGTCGATGCTTCTTGATACGAGTTGATAAATCACAAACGAGGTGTGCACACCCAAAGTTCGTAGCCATATCTAATGGGCTTACCATGGATATATTGTTTACATCCATATCTGCTATTGTATGTCACCATTGCCTCGTCTATCCTGTACTGATGCTTTTCAGCCCTGGATAATTCCATAATTTTTTTTATTGAGATGGCTAAATAGAGCCGGAACTTTTGCAAACCTATCACTGTGTTATCTACGAACTGTAGATTTGACATAATGTATTTAATCTCGTGAAATTGATTCCGAAACCAAATCGTTATGACAATCGGAATTTATTTCCGAAAACATCCTACGTCGCGTCGTGCTAACGGTATGTATCCACTAAGTATTAGTATTCCCAAAAAGCATTTTGCTTCAAACAAATGATAGTTTGCGTTTTGGTTTTTTTTTTATGATGTGTATCGATTTATTTCGTTCACCATCAATGTTAGAATGTCATCATCAAAGAACTTGGATAACAAAGTTGAAGGATCTTCTTCAACATTATGAAATTCCTCGTGCTGGACTGAATAGTAAATTGATGGAAATCTTCCTTCACATATTCGTAGACCTTCTTTTTTGGCAGAAAACGGAAGTCTTTTTGATGTGTAAACATCTTACGCGGCGGTATGAGAGTAAATCTTGGCAAATGCGACGGAAATGAGGGGACGGAAATGTGGAGACGGCATTGTGGGGACGGGATGTGTAAACCGATGTGACATTATAACCCTTGCTCATTGAGAAGCACGCTAATCCAGGACGGCCGCGATTGCAACGACTCAAATGGCGCTCCTAAAAAGCTAACTAGGCGGTATTAGATTTTCATTATATTATATTCGCAGTGTATTTGGATACATAGCACAGCATATTTTTAATAGACGGTTGCATTTAAAATGAATTGTCGCTTCAAAATCCACGATAAATTCGTCCGAACCCACGGCTATCGTCCTAAAAAGTCCGGATTTGTATACAATTCTGACATTTTAATCGTTTTTAAACGGTTTTTAGACGATAAAAAAGCCTATTTTACATTAAACGAACTGTCAAAAGTACTATTCAGATGCCCAGACGTTTAAAACAATAATGAGTTATAACCCTTTTCTAAAATTTGCAAAATTTGGTTATTGACTTGCCCAAATTAAATGATGCCGCCCCAAGATGACTAGAGTAGCTGGTAGTGAATAAGCTGTGTCCATAGGTTGATGTTATTCCTGGTGGTACTAGATTTTCGTGTCGAATTTGTGCAGTGAATTAATACTACGATTGAAGCTGCCAGTAATTATTACTAAAGGATCCTAACTAATATTATAAAGGCGAATAACTAATATATTATAAATACGAATGTGTTTGTGTCTTACACTTTCACGCATAAACTACTCAACCGATCATCATGAAATTTTGTACAGATATTTTCAAGAGTATAGTAAAGGACATAGGACACTTTTAGCTTTTACCCGCGGTTTCGCTCGCGTTCACTTTTACGGTCGGTTTTAATCCTATTTTAAATTTCTTCAGGTTACATGTGTAAAAAGTTTTTCATTGATTTTGAGCATGCCTTGAGTTAGTTTTGGTTAGTTTTTGGTCGTTGCGCCCCTGTAGCGAGCAATGCGAATGGAGGTCTATGCGTGAAGTGTAATATTAGACATTCTAATGCACACGTTACAAATGTAAACATTAAACAATAACGCACGTCAGGCGGTATCTGTGACGGGAATGTGTTTTGCAGGCTGTCTGTTACCGTTAGTGTAAAACGTGTTCTTTCTAACGCCAGAATATAGGCAACCAATTCCAAATAAATTTTTGCGTATATTCAGGCGTCACGCGGCCAAGGTGGCATTAGATTTTCGATATAGGGATATGTTTACACATCAATGTCCCGAGTACTAGCAGACTCGCTCAATTTTTTTTTTACTTCGCTGATCGGAATATCGTCATCAGATTCCCAGTCTTCACCGGACATCTACAGTCAACCCCAACCGTAGAACTCATATAAAAACCAGGCAGATTGTTGATGTCCACAATTTCTTCATCCCCGGAATCCTCATCGGTAACCTCATCACATGCGTTAGTTGGCGGTAAGAGTAATTTCTTCGGCATCATTCATCGTCCTCGTTCATTGACAGTGCTTCATGCATATTCTCAATAAAATATTCTATAAAAAAAGAGTTCAAAATTACTTTTATTTTGCAGTACCTACCTTTTTAAAAATATAAAAAAGGTGACCAATACAAAAACAATCTAAATCTCTTTTTTGGTTTTTATAAGAAAAAAGAATTGCGCAATAACAATTTGTTGTGTATACTCCTAATGATCTACATATAGGACGGCTATATTAATATTTGATTTGTAACTTTTGTGAAGCATGATGGAAATAACTATAAGTCTTAACTTATAAACAATATAAAACCAAAGGTATTTGGAAAAATCTTCTCAAGAATCGCTTACCTTACAAAGCGTGTCATGTGTTCGCCCATTTAGCTTTTCTAACCTCGCAAATATATAACGAAGAGACGTCGATTAAATTTACTAATACATAGACTCTTCTGTCAGCCTAATAACTGTGGATTGTTTTTGCTAATACTAATTCGTATTCATGATGATGCATGAGTCGCGAACGCGAAGATATTCAAGTTTGAAATAGGAGGAGGTAAAATTTTAGTGTGGTAAATATAGGACATTAGACATATTTGGGTTAAAAAAATTTGAAATTGCAAAATTCCAACCCACGAATAGACTATCTTCGTGGCAGTTCAATTGCGCATCACAAAAAAAAAGAGGATTCTCGTTGCCACCAAGTGTGATGATTTACAGTCCACCAGCAATTACGACAAGATGATGTACCTTCTCCATCGTCTCTTCGAGTATGACAATGGCTGAATAACCCCGTTCTAAAGAGATGAATTGTTAAGAAAGGTGATTGAGTGTCCAGACAATTGCCAGATTTAACTATCTTTGACTTTTTTGGAAGTCATTTAGAATCAGCGTTTAACAGTAAATAACTTCATAGATGATTCGAGCGATTTCAAGTACGTGACAAATTATCAATGATTCTACCACAAATTTTGATATTTTTGAAAAAAAAATACTTTTCCACTTGACATCCTGTAACCCTTGATAAACAGAGCATCGACAGCGACACTACAGAAAAAAATCTGTCCGTATAATAGCAACAGTTATCGTACTAAGTAAGCATGAATATGATTTCTCAATTTGTTCTAAGTTATTATCATTACAACATTTACCAGCGTAATACTTCGCATATGCAAATACAAATTGCATAGTAAGAATTTGCAATTTTTTATCTTCTTAAAATATTGAATGTTGCACACTAGCTGATTACTTCCTTATTGTAGAAACGTGACAACGGAGACTTATTTATCGTTCCACTTTTCTAATATTTTCTCGGTACCGTTAATTAATAATTAGATTAGTTTGTCTCTTTATAAAGGCTAATAAAGTTACGCGAAAAAATTAAAATAGTTCAGTAAACACTCATAATTCTTGGTTGCCGTAATGTTTTTCATAACTATTCATGAAACAAGATTAATAAGTGTAGAGAAAATTCTTCTTTACACATTTTCTAATAAACTTAAAATCGAATTAAAATGAACATGCATTAACATTAAAATATTATATTATACTATAATTATGCCGTAATAAAGAAACAAGAATACGTAAATACTATTTTTTAATAATAAAACTAAAATCTCGTAAATTGGCTGGTTATATTATAAATTTTAAGATATATATACCTATTTTTGATATTTCTTTTTAAGTTGCTTATCATTTAGAAGTTTGTTATAAAGTCCGGTATAGCCTCCATTAAGGATATATTTGATAATAATAAAAGTTTTAAGGCCTGTACATCGACCAAATATTTTATTTAATCGAAAAAACATATAATGCTTCTACTAATTGCAGAACATTTTGACATGAAATGTTATTTTCTTCGAAATGCTTAAACATTTCGACACAGTCCGTATTTATTATCGTTTCAGGAATTAGGTTCGCCCTCAGAAATATCTTAGCATAAAACTAGCTTTTGACGTGATTGAGAAACCATAATTTATTTATTTGGCCATCCTCTTTAAGCTTAGCTAGTTCATGGCGAGTCATTATTGGAATAAAATCATCTAACCTGAGCTTGACTTAATTTTTCAAATCTTTAGTATTATTTCTATCACCTTGAATTTTAGTAATAGCTTATTCAATTATGAATGCAATATTGTAAATAAATTTGAATTAAATTTCAGAAGACTTTCGTGTCAGTGATCTGATGTTCTAAAAATAATTACTTTTCGAGATAAATAAATAAAAACATTCATCTTTTTCCCTGAAAAGTCTATTTTCCCGATATGTTCAAAACAGAGAAGCAAACAGAAAGTTTTTATACTAAATATTCTCTATCAGCCGTCTCTGTTTAT
The DNA here is from genome assembly GCA_016904865.1 of Pissodes strobi. Classification (NCBI taxonomy): domain Eukaryota; kingdom Metazoa; phylum Arthropoda; class Insecta; order Coleoptera; family Curculionidae; genus Pissodes; species Pissodes strobi. The sequence goes on along the minus strand of JAEQML010077608.1, from coordinate 7,173 downwards.
TCGATCCTCGCAACTTTTTCGTCCCTTTTCAAGAATATACACGCTCAAAAAATATTGGCCACTTTTCAATTCTCGGCAATTTTAAGGCTCTGATAGCCATCAACATCAAAAGGTCTTGAACATTTTATCAATAATTGATATATTTTTTCCACAGTTATCGAGCGAAATTTTAAAAAATTGCAGATTTGACGTAATAACTTGTCAACGAAAAATCTGATCGAGAAAAACAAACTTGCGTAAAAATGTGCCAAATCTCAAATTTTCACTGGCAGCCGTTTTCGAGGCAAATAAAAATGAAACAATAGGTTTGGGGTAACTGAAATCGCTACTCGAATGAGCGTCATATATCCGAGCGTGATGACTCGGACTTATTCACCACCTAGGTGCTGAACGAGCTTAGAGACGTTTTCATTCCAAAAACATTGCGTTATAGATACGCGGTATATACTTTTTACATTTGAAACTGAAAACTATTTTAGTATAATTTATTTACATGTTTATTTCTGTATTTAAAATATCAGATGATAGTCTAAAGTATGAATTGACTTTCAAATAGTATATTATGGTATCGATATTTTAAAATCCATTCTCCCGATATCAAAATATCGATACTTGATAGGTGTCGCATATTCCCAGTTATTATAATTTTTTAACTTCTCACTTGTGAAAATCTATATACTACCTAAAAATCAATACAAGCCATAATCCCTTCGTCACCCTGCGGATAACCGAAGAGCCTACAGAACAACCAGATCCAGAAGGCTACCAAGCACGGAAGCTAGGCTCTTAGTAGTTTGGCGGTTTTGGGTTGCCTTTTTTATGCGAGTGTGAAGTTCACTTTCGTCGGTGGGTGTAGTGATGAGCAAATACAAGACCAAGACTAACCTGGCCTTGGTCTTGTAGTCTTGTCTATAAGTGGTCTTGATCTTGGGCTTGGTCTTGCAGGGCCCAGTCTAGGTCTTGGTCTTGCTCCAAGATTCTTGCAAGTCTTGCACTTTTTTGATAGATTTTTACCGGACGCAATTTTTACAAAGTCAATAAAAAAGTTTTTCAAGCCCTTTAAAGAAAATAAAGATTTAAGGAAAGCGGCAGTATTTGTCAGCATGAAAATTGTGGTTTTTCAAAATTAAGTACCACAGCGACAAAATTTAAGTTTGTCCGTGTAATATTGAAACATCCTGTGTATTTATAGTTATAAATTGTGGCGTTAACACAAGAACTATTTTATTTAAAGGTGCACCTCATTTTTTAATACATGGTTGTCCATAATTGAGTTGAAATATAAATATTTATCTCTCTTGATAATCTGATGCAGTTATTCTAACAATTTTTTTCAGAATATTTTCCTATAATAAAATTTCATAAGTTTGAAAAAATATATATCAGTCACTTGATTTTACGTCCTTCTATAAAAATCGATGCTTATAGCAGGCCCGTTAGCTGGGCTTTCAAATAAACCAAAATTATTACTGCTCAAGAACTGCACATCAGTTTTATGTATTTCTCAGCAAATGACAAATTCGTTAACAATTTTACCTACTCGTGTGAGGTAAAGTGTACTTTTCTTTACTCATTATAGGATTGGAAACTAGTTCAGTGCTGCTTAAATAATGATTCCTTTTTTTTCCTTTTTCGCGATACTTTTAAAAAAACCAGTAAAGATGGTGATCAAAATGTATAACAATTTAAGTGTTGTTTGCAGAATTATTGGTCAGGAATCTTCATCGCTAAGAGGAGGTTAGAATATTAAGTTCAAATTTACAATTTGATAAAAAAAAAACAAGAGCCTTAAGCCCAAAAACAAAACATATGTTTAATAAAATACAAATAAATAAATAAAAAAACAACACACAAAATAAAAAAACAGGTTAACGAAATGAAATAGCAGAAAGGGTTTCTAATGATAAAATATGTAATGCATATGCATGTTATAGAAATTATTATTTCTTGTTAAAAGAAAAACAAAAATTTATGAAACTTCCAAAATTGTGTTTTTCTCTCGTGTACTTAATATTCATATCTGATAACAGGATTAAAATGGATAATATTGCGAATTACAATGAACGGTACAAACAAAAAATAACAATTAAATAACAAGATTCAAATTAAACAGCGTAATACAAGGACGACTGTTAAAGTCTGTACTATATTATATCGAAAAATATAGTAGGTACAGACAAAAATTTACAAATTACTTAAAATCAGCAGTTTTCAAAAATTTTTTTTTTTTGTTTTTTGAAAATATGTCAAAAATGAAAAAAAAAATCATTATTAGGAATTATAAATTAATTAATTCATTAATTCATTATCAAAGCATAATTGAATAGCAATAATATTTTAGAACGTTTTCAACTTAACCAATTTTTTATCTATTATCATTTTCAAGGTCCCAAAAACACCTTCCTTTTCGGACACTGTGAAGAACCCAGGATGATGCTTCAATTTATCACTTTAAAACATCAGAATATACGTATTATTATGGCCTCCCAAGGACTTACTGGCCAAAATCACATGCAAAAATCGGTCACTGCCACCCGGTCTAAATGCACGAACGCTTGTAGAAGTGTATTGTCATTTGTGTAATTTGTTTGAAATCCAAATTAGATTTCTTTATTATGAATATAATTTACTTTAAAAATTTGACTGTTCTTTTTACATTCTTATTCATTTACATACAATACGGCGCGCGGCATGGCAAATAGTGAATACGGTCTAACTTTCCCTGCATGCATCTCACAAACAAAATGATTTTTTTTACTACTAACATGATAAATCACCATTATTTACTCCATTCCTCAAATGAGAAGTAACATTTCTCACCCTAGGTAAATAATAATATTAAAAAAACCTAGGTCAATAATGAAACGGAAACGGAAAGTATCAAAATGTCAAACTTGTTAGTTTGACAACTAGTTGTCATTTCGGATTATTTGAAAAATTAGTAGGAAATGATTAATTTCAAAATCTAATCTATTCAAATAATGATAAGGATTGTATCAGTGCTATTAGTAAAAACATTATATACAGTATGACTCACTTTTCATGACTCCCCATAATATTCTTATTAATAATGCGATTTTGTCAAAATTTAGATGGAAAGAAGGTACTTTGTATGTATGGAGCTGTCAGGAGATTATTAGCGTTTTTTGGCGAGTAACCACGGTTAACTACAAGTAATACTGAAGTAAGTGCCAAGCGGGCACCCCACCACAAATTGTACTGTCTGCTTCTGTCTTCGCCAAAATACCGCAGTTAGATCTTGCATTGCTAGAAAATAATATAGATATTTTGCATATTTATTTGAAAATGATCAGTTTGATCAGTGCAGAACGTTTACTCATATTTTTAATGACAGAATGGTGGCCTCTGGAGATAAGCAAACTAATGGTATTTTTTCGATGAATATGTTCAGGATACTTTATGCTGCCCAAATCCCATTTGGGGCACATTTGTGTAGGAATTCCGATGCGTATGAGGCTTCTATAGAAGAATTTCATGAACGTATAATTTACAAACTTGTTCAGAATGGAAAAACAAACATTTCACATGTTTAACGTTTCAAAATTAATCCGCCATGACTCCATCAAACCTCGAGTACCACACCTCGCCACGTATGTAAGTTGTAGTAAGCCGTAGTTGAAAAATGATGATGTAATAGTGACGTCACGAAACTTCCCCTCACTTACCACAATTAAATTAATCCTCGTGAAAACAAAGTAGTATCCTGTAGTATGCCGTGGCTAATTGTAGTTAGCTCGCGAAAAAACGCTTCTTGTTACGATATCTGTCAGTTAGACAACTGAACTTCCAGGCTACTTGATATTTCGAACTATTTGAAAAATAAGTAGAAAATGACTAATATAAAAATCAAATCGAATCAAATATGGTAATATATCAGTGTTAGTAGTAAAAAAAATTCTATATATACCTCGGTTGAGAAGGCCATTATTAACCTCGCACATTATATCCTTCGGCGCTCCGCGCCTCAGGATATAAAAGTGCTCGGTAAATAATGGCTTACTTCTCAACCTAGGTATATAATATACTATTTGACAAACGTTTATAGGAAGTTTTTCTTCATATTTCGACTCAACAATTTTGATCTCAGAATTAAGCGCAATATGTAAACAAATTAAAACTGCGACAAAAACGCAAGATTCTTGCATGCTAGGTCTTGGTCTCGCACTGCTCGGTCTTGGTCTTGCAGACCTGGAGCTGGTCTTGGTCTTACTTTTCTGCAAGATCATTACCAAGACCGCAAGACCAGTCTGCTCTCTCATCACTAGGTGGGTTTGGAAAAAGATAAATGCTTTAACACTGACTTCACTTTACAAGCACTACATTATTTTACTTGAGGAAATACGAAAGATATGAACTCTCAGCTAAACAAATGAAACAGTTCTTTTATCCAGGTACTACAGGATGAATGCTTATGGTTTTGCGTCTCTTCGCCTTCGCCCCGAAATATCAGCTTGTACTCTCTGTTCGACTCTGTCGAGTTTTTTAGAATCTCTACGACCAAATCTCTATCGCCACCCCGGTGCCGACGCCGTCTTCTAATTGGCTGGCTGGTCGGCAGTCTTACGGTACTGGCGCAGTTTATACCATTTACGGTATAAACTGTGGTACTGGTTATTTGTGAATTCCAGACCATAAAAGATACGTGACCAAAACTCGAATTTGCAGATTAAAATGTAGGTACTGAAATTTCCAAATGGCATGGCGTTTGTAAATATTTATGAGAACAAAGATGACGAAAACGATATTACGTACTATAGAAGTTACAAATTATCATATCTCTAATAACACAAACTTCTAGATGCCGAATTATCTATTTGAAAGATGTTAAAAGCATTGAGTAATAAGCAAGCAATATTTCGGGTCAATTTCGTTCTATAGTTCGCACAGCTACGTGCTTTAAGAGAACTTCGAAAGTTAAAAAAATATACCTACAACGTAATAAAAAAGCGCTAAATATAATATTAAACTAAAATACGTAAATCTATACTTCAATTTCAACATGTCATTAAGCATGAGAGAGATAAAACCGCCACAGTATGATCAATAAACCCGTGATATCGTGGTCTTCTATTTCAAATATGCGCTCTCACCATTCGATATTTTTTTTGAACAAGGTGTATCTTTAAAAATATGTCCCGAAATACGTCTTTATTATAAGGCTAGTACTAGAATGAAATTTCTAGCTAGTGTGGTATAGGAGCTATAATGAAAGCCCTACGCACTATTCCGGCTAACTGAAGTAGATACCTGCTGGAAATGTTTAGTGGCAAAATAAATAACTTCCATTTTGTGTTTAAATTATTAGCCTGCTTATAACAAAAACATATTTTCTATTCAGTCGTCCTGCAACTGGGATAAAGAATCTTATTATAACATAATCTATTCCAATTAAAATCACTATAAAATGCTTTATTACTGTTTAAGTACCACAAGAAGCCATTATATTCAGGAAATAAGCAACCGTTCACCCTAATAAAATTCTATTTTTAAAATTGGACAAAACGTTTTACAGGGTCGGCATGAAAATCCTGTAAATCAAATACGTTTTGCTACAAGTCATTTACATTACAATTTCAAGAGTGGTGTCGAAAATATTCGAGGCTTTCTGAAACGGAAGTTGTCAAAATCAAAATGTTGTCAGATTCAACTTACACATATTATACGTAGACACATGTCCGAATAACAAATAACGTTTGGCTCCTTGACGCATTAAGTAGTGACTCACTCAATAAATTTCTATTCATTGAACTCACTCCATTTTCCTGTTTGTGATATACACGTCCAAATATAAACATTGGTGCTGACGAAGTCCGGCCGGACAATTCGAAGAAAATGAAAGTGTTAAGATTGACCTTTAATATCCACCTTATAAGGTAGTAATTGCATAAAGCACTGCATATTAAAATGACATTTAATACCCTGAATACGATAATAAAATTAATGAAGGGAGTGATAAATACTTTTTGGAATGCGCAATTATTATAACCAACTGAAGCCTTTTTTGTTCACTAGTCTATCACAATTAATATGTATTGTGGAGTGAAACACAATAACTTTTAACACTATATACAGGGCCTTCCAACAAAAACTGACGAATGGCTTATTTTTGACCTTCCTTGTATTTTTGAAAAATCCAAATAGCCAATCGATATATTTTTTTTCTAGAGAAATCAAAAACACACCAAAAAACATTTGAGCCAAAAGCAATAGAATTACGCCATGAATAGGTTATTTTTCAAATGGTTTTTTATACGATTTTTTGGAAAAATGCATTTTTTATGTCCATTTTGATTAAACATTGAGTACTGAGTATTGCGATAGCTGTTTTTATTACATTTTAATGATTCATCAATTATAATTTTAGTTAAACCTATTTAAAGGTTAGTATAGCTAACGCAGGTAAAATTACCTATAAATCATACAAGAGAAGCAAGAGGAAGATTTATTGCAAATTTTCATAGAATATATACAACAATACAATTCTAAGGATAAAAAACCTATTTAAAGAAAATAAAATTTCCTAATAAAAGTAAAACCACTATTAATTTAAGTATTCAATCTGACCCCCATTGTTCTCGAAACAAGATCCATAACTTCGTTGTAGCCTTTCTAAATTTGCTGCTAAAATATGATTTTTCTAGTTAAAGCGATTTATTTCATTAACAGTTTTTTTCATGACCTCTGCAATATTTTGATGTCGGTGGTCGGTGTTTGTATACCATGATGTTCTTTAAATGGCTCCAAAGCAATGTGTCTAAAACTGAAAGGTCGGAGCTATTGGATGGCTAAGCATAGGTTCCATTGCGCACATTATTATAGCGTTTAAAAAGTGTACACCACTCACGGGATGCGGAGGTGCTTCATCATATTGCCAAATAAAATTTTAATATTTCTCCAAAAAGTCTACAATTTCGTTATAATTATGCTTAAAATATTAAACACATATACTAGGAACATCAAAAAAGCCATTCACATTGTACAAGGTGTTACAAAAATGAAGCAAAATACTAATAGTTATCTTTTTCGTCAAATAATTATTATTAATAGTACCGGTACAAATGATATTAACTAGAATATATCTAAAAATGTCGTATATATACCAGGTAAGTCAAAAAAGTAATGTTTAAGGTACAGGGTGCGTCAAAAAAGTTG
>MU196476.1:795-12809 GCA_016904865.1 Pissodes strobi | reverse complement strand
CCTTCGATCAAGGGTTGTCAAGTCTAAATAAGACATAACCTGGTCATCCCCAAGTAGCAACCCAGACTTAAAGAGAATATGTCTGGCAAATTTAATGAATTTACGCTGGACATTTTCCAGTCTGGCAATATGAATTTGGTAATAGGGTGACCAAATTATGTTTGAAAATTCCAATATAGACCTAACCAGTGACATATAAAGAACTTTAACAGCATTAACATTGGCAAAATCTTTACAAGATCTTTTGACAAAACCCAGCATTCTGTTTGCTCTTCCAACCACAGACGCAAACTGTTCTGAGAATGTTAGCTGCCCATCTAAGAGAACCCCCAAGTCCTTTACTACAAAAACTTCCTTAAGTACAACACTATTTACAGAGTACTTATAATTTCCCATGGTTCTTAATGTACTAAATCTCATGAAACAACATTTATCAACGTTAAGTGACATGTTGTAAATTCGTGAAAATTTGCAGAGGTCTCGTTCCCGATCTCTGTAATATTCCTACCTTATAGTTTGTTAGTCAGTGCTTATCACTAACGCGAATCCACGGCTTTGTTTCACAATCGCCAAGAGCCATCATTACAACAAAAAACTGTTTAACTCCATATCTGATATAAAAAATATATAGTACGTTTTGTATGCTATAAACAGTGAAATTTACCATATTTCAGAGAATTTTATATTTCTATAGTCTGTTTGATCTAGTGACGTCAGTTTAACGCTATGTCGTGTTCCAAGTGTGATACAACTCTAAACGAAAAGGAGGTTAAGTACAGGATCACCTGCGACTTCTATAATGCCACACACTGCCTGGCTTGTTCCAAGTTTACAACCTCTGAGGCTCAGGTAACGCAGATGAGGTCTAGGGTTATGTTATATGCCTGTGATGCATGTACAATTACTGTCAAAAACCGAGGCAAAGATCTAGTTGAGTGCTTTGCCTCGCTGAATTCTCAACTTCAAAAATCTTTTGACTCGCTCTACAAAAGTCTTACTGGCAAAATATCTTCAAAAATTTATAGCCTCACCGCTTCTTTCCAGAATAATCTGGTTGACCTTCATGATCAAGGAACTGCACTTTCAGCAGATATGAACGTCCTTACGTCGGGGCTAAAAGAGACTACTGAATTAATCGGTTCTTTTAAAGCGGATTCGTCCAAACATGGAATATGTAATATTGATGAAATCAAGAGTTACATTATCGAAAAGCTTGCAGCGAACAATCCCTCGACTGCATCTTCTAAGCTAAATGATTCGCGTTTGGACGATCTGGAACGCCAGAATAGTGACCTGCGTAAAAAAATCGTAACTCTTGAAAAGGAAATGCAACAGCTAAAGAAGTTAGTAGCATCTAAAACCAACGATTCCGCTTCGGCAATATTACCACCACATACGCAGCCCAGTCCATATTCTGATTCTAACACCAATACACGTCAGATCTCTCAAGTAACCCCATCCTCAGGTATTCAACAAAATCTAAAATATAAAAGTTGCATGCAGTCATCTAATAGTCAAGTCACACCCTCGAACTCCAATAAACCTGACATCCGCATCCCTTCAATGCGCGACGGTAAGCAACCTATCATTATTGGCACTGGAACAGTGAACGGTCCCCTATTAGCAGGCGAGAGGCGTCAATGGCTGTATCTTGGTAGGTGTCATCCCAGTACAACAGAAGACCAAATTCTGGAATATCTCGAAAATCAACTTTGCATTCCTGACGCGAAATGCTTTGTTTTGGACAAAAACGATGATGTTGCTTCTTTTAAGATTGGAGTTAAGGAAACGCTTCTAAGAGGTCTACTAGAACCCAATCTTTGGCCAGTGGGTACCGCAGTCAAGGAGTTTCGTCCCCGACGGCCATTTCCGGCAAATTTTCAACCAAACCGAACAGGAGAGCATCATCATTAGATCATATATCTATCGTTTATCAGAATGTCCGTGGTCTTAAAACAAAACTTAATAACTTCCTTTGTGCTGCCCAGGCTGAAGAATATTCCATAATTGCGCTCACCGAGACCTTAGGCCAAGCGACAGGGGGTTTCTATTTGCAAAAGGTCGAACAGAAATGAAATTTTGTGGGATGGTAGAGATAGGTCCCCTGATAGTACATTTAAGTTTGCGACCTCGGGGGGGTGCCGCTCGAGGGGTGGGGGGATGAAAACTCTGCTTCGCGGCGCTTGGAGGAAAGTAGCACCGTTGGAGTAGGTGCTATAAAAAAAAAGTTCAAATAAAATATGTAGAAAACAAAATTACGCACAACTTTGGTTTTATGCACCTTTTCGCTCCGACCAATATTTTCTGCTCTACGGCGCGCCAAACTTGGGGGGTAGTTTGCAAATTTTAACAAAATCAGAGTTTAATCGCGGATTGAATCAAATATGGCTACCAAACAATTCTGGTATATTTTTTTTTCTGTAAGAGTAAGGTATTCTAAGTAAACTGATGCTTGATTCGTTAAATTTGACCTTATATTATAAAAGATATGATTTCTTGAAGTGCGCCCTTACATACTTGGATATGGGCATTTTTCATCTATCACGATCTACGGTCGATATTTTCTTAGTATTGCTGACCTACAAAAACTTTTTTTATTTTAGTGCAAACATAATACAAGAAAATATAATTTTCAACTCGTTTCCACACCACCCTTGAGGTAGAGCTGATCGGCGCGTTCCTCGGTCGATATCGGAGTTTTATGACATTAAATTGAGTCCTCATCGTCCTCTGTTGGATCGGAAACGTTTTCGGCATCTTCTGCGATGTCTTCCTCCAGCAAAATGTGGTTACTAATGTTTTCGCAGGACGTCCCAGTACAGTATAAACACAAATCCGAACATTTCAATCCTGCTTTACGGCAACCACAAGCAGGACCACAACCTATCTGACATCTACAGGAGATAGTCTTAAGCAGAACCTCTTGAGCTGGTTCCTTTAAGATGCGTATAGCGTCTAGTCCTGTTGCGGTTTTTCGCCATCCATGATCTTCTGGAGTTTTGTGGACTTCCCGCCAGTTTTGAACTTGACACTAGGTTCGTAAGGAATGATGATAGCACGCATCGGATGTTGGTGGCAGTGACGCAAGATTAAAGGAGTTTTTGGAGACGGCCCGTACAAAGTCGGTATACCGCAGAGAATCTAACGTGAGATGTTTGCTGTCTGCACCATACTGCCGCAGCATAAACAGTTCGCCAGCGGCTGCTACTTTCGTGAGTTCTGCATTGGGGTCATCAAATACCTCAATCGTCTCGGTTATTGTAGGATTTTTTTCCAAAGTTTTAAAGAATCGAATCTTGCCTTGATTGAATAAATACCGCCGATGTGGTGTCACAACCACTAAAGGCATGTACAAATAAAAGACATTTCGCAATAGATTCATTATATTGGAAGCTCTGGGGTGAATAGAACACATCCTCCTTATTGCCTCTACCCGGCTTGCGAAAGTAAACATTGGGGATTTCTCTGGCTTTAGCAGTCAACAGCACAAGTAAATCTACGTCTTCGGCAATAACGCAAACGGAGGAAAAAGAGGAAGCAAGTTCGATAGCAGTCTGCACAATTAATGTATCTGCATCTTCGACCGCCTGCTTAAAAGTGTAATTCTCTGCTTTCAACTTTATTTGCAGCATTGCAACGAGGCGCCTTTTGTTAAACCTGTTCGATAAAAAATTTTCTTGCGACACATTCATCGAAGATTACATTCATGCTGCTTTGAACGGCGGTTTCTTTCAGCAGATTTCGTACCTGCTTCTGTCCCACTTTCGGGATATCCATCAAAAATAACACTAGTATTCGGCCCATAATGCCTTGTAATGTAATGAATGTAATTTGCACAAATTATTGCAAATGAATTTTGACGGCCCCACAGAACACGATGGAGCAAGAAGCCAGTAAATATAACAATAGACAATTTTCGAGCACTATTTTACAAACAATAAAAAAAATTTGGTGTATGCTTAAGACCGCACGACAGAAGTGAAAACTTCAATTAGCGGGGTAATCGTTTGTCAGAATTTCGATCCCAGCCTTCGTTGCAGAGATATGGGCGAAAAACGGATTTCCCCCCAAAATTCTCCTTTAAACTAGAGCCCCGGTCCCCCCCGTATGGCCTAAGGTGGCCCCGCATAGGGCGCACCTGCCATAAAAATATCGACCCCGTACCTCTTCCCGTTCTCTCAAAATTAATTATTTAAGTTTTTCCTTTCTCCCCCCTCTCCTGGCCAAACGGGGGGAGGTACGGGGTCCCCTTTTCGTCCAGGATTTCATTTTTATCTTGGCTACATCCCTGAAAATTTCAGCCCTCTACCTATACGGTAACATGCCAGTAGAAGGAGCGTTACGTTACATATCCGAGCATGACGCGTGATGCGTGACGGCTCAGTCTCATTCAACCCCGCAAAAAAAAATTGCAAAACACGCCTAAAGAAGTTTTCACTTCAAAAATATCGCCCGTAGATCATGATAGATGAAAAATGCCCATATTAGAGTATGTAAGGGCGCACTTCAAAAAATCATATCCTTTATAATATAAGGTCAAATTTAAGCATCAGTTTACTTAGAAAACCTTACTCTTACAGAAAAAAAATATACCAGAATTGTTTGGTACCAATATTTGTTTCAATCCGCGATTAAACTCTGATTTTGTTAAAATTTGCAAACTACCCCCCAAGTTTGGCACGCCGTAGAGCAAAAAATATTGGTCGGAGCGAAAAAGTGCATAAAACCAAAGTTGTGCGTAATTTTGTTTTATACATATTTTATTTGAACTTTTTTTTTATAGCACCTACTCCAACGGTGCTATTTTCCTCCAAGCGCCGCGAAGCAGAGTTTTCATCCCCCCACCCCTCGAGCGGCACCCCCCCGAGGTCGCAAACTTAGATGTACTATCAGGGGACCTATCTCTACCATCCCACAAAATTTCATTTCTGTTCGACCTTTTGCAAATAGAACCCCATATTTTGTACCCAACGCTTGGCCTAACCTGGCTGGATCCTGATATAAATGATGCAGAGTTTCTAGGTTCAGACTACATTGTCTACAGAACTGACAGAGTCCCTAACAACAGTATTAAAAGTCGCGGCGGTGGCGTTCTTTCGGCTGTCAAGTCCAGCCTGAAGTCCTGCTGCCTTTCTATTGGCTGTCCCTCTGTTGAAGAAACATGGGTTTCGGTGACAATCGGAAATTCGGTTTACTGCATCGGCTGTGTATATATCCCGCCTTCAATGGATATCTCTGTCTATGAAAATCACCTAAGCTCAGTGAATAGTGCGTGCGATGCATTTCAGCATGTGTTGGTCGTGGGAGATTATAACCTGTCTAATATTGCATGGTCTCCTAGTGACGATTGCCTGGGTCTCTTACCTGGTAACATTAAATCACCAAGTGAAATCTTGTTATGTGACACTACTACATTTTTGGGCTTATCCCAGTTCAACGATGTGATTAACGATCACAATACCATTCTGGATCTCTGTTTTGCTAATTTTGAACTAGAGTCATATCACTAATCTCTTTGCACAATACTTCTCGTCAGTCTTCAACCCCGTAAATTTCTATAATGCCCATCACGTGTCCTCTCATAAATTTGAATCTATTTCCAGTATCAGTATCAGTGCCACTACTATTGAAAAAGCCTTAGCTGAGCTTGACACAAATAAAGGAGCAGGATCGGATGGTGTTCCTAACAAGGTATTGAAATACTGTTCGCACTCTCTCTACCTTCCCTTGTACTATATATTTTCTAAATCATTAAACTCTGGAATCTTTCCCAAAATCTGGAAGTTATCTTATGTGTGCCCTATTCACAAATCGGGAAGTAGGAACGATGTTGGCAACTATCGGCCAATCACTATTCTTTCAGCAATACCAAAACTCTTTGAACACTGTATTGAATCAGTACTAACTAAAGTATTTCAACAAGTAATAGTCTGTCACCAGCATGGATTCAGCTCTGGCCGTTCAGTCGATACTAATCTATTCCTTTATACAAACTTCATCAATAAATCCTTCGAAATGGGTGTCGAGACCCACGCAATATACACAGACTTTAACAAGGCTTTCGATAAGGTAAATCACGCCATCCTACTTTCGAAGCTGTCCAATTATGGAATTTCAGGAATGCTGCTCTCATGGCTACGTTCTTACCTATCCGACAGAGAACAACAGGTCAAAATTGATGGCTATTTATCTAAGCCCTTCATTGCTTCTTCGGGAGTTCCCCAAGGTTCCCACTTAGGACCACTTTTATTTAACTTGTTTATCAACGACCTGGGTGGTTTGTTGAGCACAAATTATCTACTATTCGCCGACGACATGAAATTGTTTACACGAGTAACATCAGTCCAAGACATGATCTCTTTGCAGAATGATATTGACCAGGTTTTTAATTGGTGTCAATTCAATGACATGTCACTCAACATTGAGAAATGTTGCCTTATAAGATTTAGTAAATCAAAGGCTTTGTTCCCCCATCAGTATGCCATAAATAACACTGCATTGAAAGAGGTGTTTATTGTGAAGGATTTGGGTGTGTACTTAGACACTCATTTAACATTCTCAGAGCACTTCGAGAGGTTGACTAGCAGAGCTAACCGTATGTTGGGGCTTGTGAAGAGGACTTGTCGGGACTTTAAAAACGTGACTGCTATTAATACGTTATATATCTCGTTGGTTAGATCTCTCGTAGAATGTTCTAATATAGTCTGGTCGCCTTACTATCAGGTACATATAAACAGACTGGAAAATATTCAGCTGAAATATCTCAAATTTGCCAGGCACGTGCTTTATGAATCTGGAATCAATTTAACCATCGATCAGGTTAAAGCCTATTTGAACCACTCCACCCTTGCCCGTAGAAGAGAGTATTACGACGTCTGCTTTGCTTTTAAAATATTGAACAATGTTATCAAAAGTCCTGAATGTCTTGACACCTTCTGCATTCATATCCCAAGCTATCAGACGCGTGCCCATTCTTTTTTGCATATCCCTTACTGCAGAGCCAATTACTTACTACATAGTCCTGTGAATAGAATTTCAGCAAATGTTAATAAATATTACAGCAGGTTAAGCTTTTTTAGTACGTCAGAACAAAGGTTTAAAATTATGGCTAAAAGGGTTATTTTAAGTTAACTTAAGCTTAGTGTAAGATTATGCTTTTTAAATTGTATCTTGTAAATGTTGAATGACGTCAATAAACAAATAAATAAATGTCGTTTTTCAAGCACCAGTCGTAGACTGTTCAAATTCAAATTCAAATTCAAAATTTATTAGTAATAATGTACAAGATGCACTTTTACATGTCAAAATAATAAAATGCCTTAAACTAGAATATTGGTGTTATATAAAAATAAATGCTATAACCAACAACAAATAAATAACACACTTTTGAAACAATTTAGAAAAACACACACTATTACCTTAAAAAAGAATAAGACACTATTGAAACAAGTCACTAAAAAGCAATAAAAACATTTAATATATAACTAACATTTAATATATGACTAAACATTTAATGTATAACCAAAATCAAAAAGTATTCAGAGAAAGTTAAAATCACTTTTAAAATACTCATCAAAGCTATAGAAAGCCCCAAGCATTAAGTATTTTTTCATTTTCAATTTAAATTGTGTTTCACCAAGAGCTCTTACTTCATGCGGTAGCATATTAAAAAATTTCACACCATAGAAGGCAGTGCCACTCCTAGATCTCCCGAGGCGCAGGTGGCTCAGAACAAGGTTAGTGTTGTTCCTCGTCTGATATGTATGAATCTCGTGGTGTGCTCTAAATAAGTGAATATTCTGCCTGGCATAAACCAAGCACTGTAATATATATACACACGGGAGGGTCATTATTTTATGATTGACGAAGCTCTGCCGACAGTCATCCCGGTACCCCAGACCAGCAATAATCCTCAGACATTTACGTTGTAATTTAAATATTCTCATGGCATGAGGTGAATGTCCCCACTCCAGGATAGCATAGGACATGCTCGAACTGAAGTAACCGTGATATGCCGACAACAGAGTACCCACCGATACACATCCAGCCAAATTTCTTAACAGATACATTGACTTGGATAACTTACTACTAAGTTGGTCAACATGACCCTCCCATGTCAACCCTCTATCCAAATGAACCCCCAAAAACTTCACCTGCGCTGCACAACCCGCTAAAAGATGATGGTCCCGTGTCTCTCTTCTCAGAGTAAAATTGATGGAAACTGTCTTTTCACCATTCACACACAACCTGTTTGCCAGAAACCAATTTTGAATATTTGATGATGTTTCAGATATACCAGAGTCATCTATTCTGGATGGATGATATGTTGTAAAAGTTGTCGTGTCATCAGCAAATAATATAAGATTTGCATCATCCTGAAATTTGACCAAATCATTAACATAAATCAAGAAAAGAGTTTGTCCGAGGACCGAGCCCTGGGGAACCCCATGCAGAATATGCCGTTTCTGGGAGACGGTACCCTGGAAGGCGACAAACTGAGAGCGATCTGACAGATATGAAGTTACGAGATTCACACTGCCCCCATCAAAACCATAAAAAGACAACTTTTTCAGAAGTATACAATGTGAGACACAATCGAAGGCTTTAGCCAGATCTAAAAATGAAGCATATGTGTCATTTCCGTGCTCAAACCCATCCAAAATCTGCCCAACAAGAGAGTCTATAGCAAGTGTTGTGGTCTTCCTCTTTACAAACCCAAATTGTCGCTGGAAAAAGAGGCCACCCTCCATAAAATAGTCAGTAATTTGAATCCTCAACACAGACTCAAAAACCTTCGACAAAATAGGCAGCAGCGAAATAGGACGGTAACTTGAACAGTCCTCAGTGGAGCCCTTGTTCTTATAAATTGGCACAACCTTGGCCGTCTTAAAGGCTTGAGGGAAAACACCGGATACAATGGCCTGATTCATGAGTTTAGTGAGAGGGTAGACTATTAGGTTTTTTATGTTTTTCACAATTTCGGCACTAATATTAAAACAGTCTTTGCTTTTACTATTTTTGATTTCCGATATCAACTGTCTAACCTCAACGTACGTGACTTCTTTAAATTTAAAAGTGTTATGAGGTTTATATTGTGTTAAGTAATCTGAGAAGTGGTTTGTAGAGGATGGAAGAGTGCTCAAAACCCTGTCAGCCACATTGACAAAAAAATCATTGAAACATTCCGCATTCAGGTTGTCGGAAGATGTTGTGTTAGTTTTTGGTTGGTTGTTTTTTATTATTTGCCACATAGCAGCTTGCCGGTTTGTTGCATTATTTATAAATTTGTCATGGGATTCTGTTTTAGCTCTTGAAATTTCTTCTTGATATCTTTTTTTGTAATCTTTTACTGTTTGGGCAGGCATCAAAAGAGGACTTATTTTATTTAGATCTGTAATGAAATGCAGGCGTTCGCGCATTTCTCTCAAACCCTCGTGAAACCAATTAATTTGACGTTTTTTAATGGCATTAACCAGCCTTGATTTTAGGAGAAAACATTTCTCGGCAGCCTCAGTAATGGTATGCAGTAATATCTGGAATTTTTCGTCAATATTAAGTGCGTTATTGGAAACAAAATTCCAAGTTTCAAGTTCTAATTCATTGTAAAGAGCAAACAACCCCTCCCCTGTAACTGGTCTATAGTTTATGCGAGTCATTGCTGGTCCACCAGAGACAATTCCACAATGAAGGAGCACCCCCAAATGATCAGACAAATGATGTAGGTCCAGCCCGGTAGAGGACATCAGAAGCTGTCGGAGGTTGGTAAAACAATTGTCGAGACACACCTCTTTGCGAGTGTTGAAGTCGACAGCACCATGCAGACCGAACGCCTCGAAACAATCATTCACCTCATGGGCCCTCAAATCCCCCCTGTTAAAGTGGACATTAAAATCGCCCGTAACCACAATATACTTAGACAGATCCAACTCACTCAATATTAGCGTTAATGTTTCAATGAAAATTTCAAAACTCCCACTGGGGGATCTATAAATGGTGACTATTTGTATATTTAAGTTGCCTATAAGAACTCCGGCCACCTCACAGTGCTGCTCGGTTGACAAGTGTGCTAAATTGAGACAATCAAAGTTTAGCCCATCTCTAAGGAAGATGGCCACTCCACCATGAATCTTGTCACTCCTGCAGAAACCAGAAGCAGCACTATAGCCTTCCATGTGAAAAACACTAAGCTCGTCATAATTGAGCCAGTGTTCATTAATACAAAAACAATCGACCAACCGATCTCTGAGAAGTATCTCAAAATCGGCCGCCTTTCTACGAATACACTGTACATTTGCATGAAGGAGAGAAAAAACACTTTTTGATTTTGTACGATCTCTATACCTACCCCCCAACCCTGTGCTTCTCAGTCCACTGTCACATTGGGGCGCTGGCGGTTCTGAAAATGGTTAATTACTGTTCCTGACGGCCACAGCTCTACATCCATCACCTCCAGCGTCCTTTCAGCAGGGACACCCAGCCGAAATGAACTATACCGGTGATCTTTCCTCGTCCTCATTCTGTCGCATAAGCAGTTTTTGCCAAGTTGGTGGTGGCTCAAAAAAGCAAGGACCTGTTCCGGCTGTGTTTGAGGATCCAGACCAGACACAAAAATCCAAGACAGACTCGGTAGTTTGGCTGATTTTAATAGGCTCGTTTCATTGCCTGTCCCCAGTCTAGGTGCTGGGCGACTGCTTTGGTTTTTTCTAGGTCTCTTTGGGACAACCATGTTCCAATCACCATCATTAGATTTTGTTTGCAAAGGTTCTCTACTGCTATTTGATGTATTATTGTTAACTTCAAGTGCGATCCCAACAGCCCTGCTGACCTGACTGAGTGTAATTTCTTCCACTCTCATTGGCTTTGAAGCAGTTTCTCTGACGAATTCCTCTTTAGCCGATTTTTGTTTTTGTTTTTTCTTGTTCGCGAAGGTTAGGTTGACAGCCGCTCTTCCGATTTCGACTGCAGGCAATTCCGCATTTAGGTCGACATTTGCCTCGATCCTTGGTATAACCTCACTAGACGATCCGTTGGTGGTATCGATACATTGGTGAGCTCCCGCCACACTGTTGGCAACACTGCCAGCACCTGTGACATTGGCGCCATCTGTTGGAGTTGGCGGGAGATGATCCAAAACCGACCCGAAAACCGGGCGATCACGAGAGGGGGCCGCGGGGGGCGGGAATCTAACCTCACTGTCACCGTCTTTCTTTGATTTTTCACACTTTTCACTTAATTTTTCTTCCAAGCACTGAATCTTTTCTCTGAAAATGTCATTTTTTTCTTGTAACTCCAGTACTAGTACACTTAATAAACCGTTATTTCTAGATATCAGTTTGATTCTTTCCTCATTTGTCACGTTGTCATCATTACACGTCGAGCAAATAAGCTCATTTGGGGCAACAATCCTGTATCCAGCATAGCGAACAACACAGTAACTATGAAATAACTTCCCACACCTGATACTTTTAATAGTTCCTTTTAATTTTCTCTCACAAACGCCACACTTTGCGGAGCTATTATCACGGACGACGTTAGTGTCCGCCATCTTTAATATAGCTAATAGACTATCTATGAGATAAGTATGATGCTATCCAGGCAATCACTGAACCAGAGATTCCGTAGTCAGACAATCTGGAAATCAAAATGCTGTGGTTGACCCTATCGAAGGCCTTACTGAAGTCAGTGTAGACTGCATGGGTCTCAAGGCCATTTGCAAATGAGTTATTAATATAATTAGTGAAAAGAAATATATTTGTGTCAACGGAACGACCTGATATAAACCCATGCTGTCGAGTATCTATAACACCCTCAAGCGCACTCATCAGCGCATTCTCAATGAAATGCTCAAAAAGCTTAGGTATGGCTGATAAAATACTTATTGGCCTATAATTTTTTATGTCGTTTTTGTTGCCTGACTTGAAGATAGGACACATTATATGACAACTTCCAAACCTCTGGAAAGGTAGCTGTTGGGGAAACACCCCAACACGTGTATAAACTATCGTTTTTCACCG
>MU196475.1:166-12809 GCA_016904865.1 Pissodes strobi | reverse complement strand
AGCCATTTGGAAACTGTGCTTCAAAATAATTTTGAAGGTTTAATGCTGAATTTAACACAAAGTGAAATGAAGAATTCAAAGGTAGCTCCTTCACAAATAAGATACTCGGAAGAAATAAAAAGGTTTGCCTTAACTTTATATTTTTATAGTCCGAAAGCTTATAACTTTGTTCGAAAGCAAATTAAATTACCCCATACCTCCCGAATCAGAACCTGGCTATCTGCACGAAACTGTGAAGTTGGCTTTCTGACAGAGGTGTTTGATTATCTAAAATGTAATGCTCCGGAAAATGTACATATGCAGGATGTGGCATTAATTTTTGACTCGATGGCTATTAGGTCTCAAATAGTTTATGTTAAAAAAAATGACAAGCATTGTGGCTATGTTGATTTTGGTGCTATTGCGCCCCCTAATTTAGAAGAATTGGCAACTGAGGCGCTTGTTTTTCAAATAGTATCCTATTCCAAAAAATTTAAATTACCAATTGCATATTTTTTCCTCAATAAAATGTCCGCAAATTTACAAGCCCAATTGGTTAAAGTTGCTATTGAAAAATTAGGCGAGGTCGGCGTTTGTGTACGATCAGTGACATGCGATGGATGTGCAACAAATATGAAAACATTAGATTTGTTAGGGTTCAAAATTTCAGCTGAAGAAATAGTGGCACATATTAAACATCCCCAGAATACCAGCAATATTTATTGCATATTGGATCCATGTCACATGCTAAAATCATAGCCTAAAGAAAACTATAGCCGCGACACTCGGCTTGTTTAGTGGGGTACGGAATCAAATTTTCTCCGTGAAGCTCAGTGAAGGGAGGACACCACGCAGTTGGAACTCGATGCCAATCATACTCGCTTACCTGGGCCGCAGTGCAATAAATTTTCATAGGAATTAAAATAGAAAAAGATTCGTTGTTTGGGTAAATAGACGTTATGCGTATATATTGTTTTGTTTGTATGTTATATAAATAAGTTAATGTTTATGTGTTAAAATGGGAAAAGAACGGCAGAACTATGCAGCTAGTTAGTTTGTTTATTTAAACTTAAATTTGATCATAAGGTATCGGAATCGGTTCAAATGACTAAAATAAATTGAAACTAACTGAAACCAACCGAAAGTTAATTGAACGACTAATCAAAGCTAGCCAAAAGTAACCATAAGCTCCAAAACAGGCTAAAACGTACCTATCGTAATAGGTTACAAAAATTAAAGTAAGTTAAAACTAACCAAAACGAAAGGAATTTAAGCGACTAACCACAAATATTAAATTTGCTTATAACGTATAGGAACCGATTCAAATGACTAAAATTAATTGGAACTAACTGAAAGTAACCGAAAGTTGATTGAATGACAAACCAAAAGTAACTAATAGCACAAAAACGGACTAAAACGTATCGGAAGAGATTAAAAATATTAAAGTAAATTAAAACTAACCCAAATTAACCGAATATTGGCAAGTAACCAAAGACATTAAAATTGGTTATAACGTATCGGAACCGGTTCATATGATTTAAATAAATTGAAACTAACTGAAATTAACCGAAAGTCGATTGAACGACTAACCAAAAGTAACCAAAAACACCAAAACAGCTAAAACATATCGTAACAGATTAAAATTATTAAAGTAAGTTGAAACTAACTCAAATTAACCGAATTTTGGCGACTAACCTAAATTAATTAAAAACATTTAAATTGGTCATAACGTATCCGAACCGATTCAAATTACTAAACTAAATTAAAACTAACTGAAATTAACCGAAAGTCGATTGAACGACTAACCAAAACTAACCAATAGCATCAAAAAGGGCTAAAACGTATTGTAACAGATTAAAAATATTAAAATAGGTTGAAACTAACCAAAATTTGATTGAAAGACTAACCAAAACAAACCAAAAGTAACTAAAAGTACCAAAACGGGTTAAAACGTATCGGAATAGCTTAAAAATAATATTAAGTAAGTTAAAACTAACCCAGATCAATTAAATTTTGGCGACTATCCTAAACACTAAAATTGGTAATAACGTATCGGAACCAAAAGTAATCGATAGTTGATTGAACGACCCAGTTTTTTCGGCTAACCAAAACTAACCAAAAATATTAAAATTGGTTATAATATATCGGAACCGGGTTCAAATGACTAAAATAAATTAAAACTAAACGAAAGCTGATTGAACTAACCCAAATTAACTAAAGCACCAAAACGGACTAAAACCTATCATAATAGGTTAGAAAATTTAAAGTGCCCAAAAATAATCGAAAATTAATAATATGGAAACATTCATAAAATATATACGAAGGGTACAGGGGAAAAACGATCTAAGCGCCATTTCCATAGGAAACTTTTATTACTTATTGATTTCACAGAAAATTTTATTCTTGATAAAAGGTGGTGCTTGGAAAAAAACGAATTTTGACAATGATAAATTAAGACTAAGTATTACAGGGTACTTAAAAAATACAAAAATGGTGGTTAAAAAAACTAAAACTTAGAAATATCGGAAAAGCTTCTACAGGAAAAATAAAGCTCCTATTAAGGTAAAAATAAAAGTCAAATACCATTTTTTCCAAAAGTGCATCGTTGCTGAAAAAAATAAGGACAAAATTAAGAAAAGGCGGGTTTTTTCAGTAATTGAAATGGATTTTCTCCGCAACGGTGCGGTGCACTTTTGGAAAAAATGGTATTTGACTTTTATTTTTATCTTAATACGAGCTTTATTTTTCTGTAGAAGGTTTCCAAGTTTTTGATTTTTTAACCATCATTTTTGTATTTATTGGTACCCTGTATAACTTATCTTTAATTTAGCATTGTCAAAATTAGTTTTTTTTTTCAAACACCAACTTTTATCAAGAATAAAATTTTCTATGAAGTCGATAATAAAAAAGTTTCCTATGGAAATGGCGCTTAGATCATTTTTCCCCTGTACCCTTCATATGTATACTCATTTTATAGAAATAACATGTTTTTCATTTTTTTATTAGTCTTACAACCATTTCATCATTTAGCCATGTTGATTTCCGTTTGACAATATAATTGAATTATATTTCAATATAAAAGGTCTCAAAAGAGCGGGATATATTTTCCGATTTTCGAATTCTTCTAAAAATTCTAGATAAATTTCATGTAGCATGTCGAATAGCCTCCTTTTCAATTTAAAGAATTTGATCTGTTTAACTTAGCGCGAAACGATTTGCATCTTCTTATCTTAGTTATTTAGTAATTATCTAGATATATACGAAATTTTCGGTTTGGTGGGGAGTATTTTCCAGGTTGTGGTTATGTGGAAGATAAGAAAGTGCAAAACATTTCGTTTGACAATAAACAGTTCGTATTCTACCATAAAGGTGTAAGTCTCAAAAACATTGTTTTTGCTGGTTGTTTTTCGTAAAAGTCGATCGTTATCCACATATATCCATTATTTCAGATTTGATCAGCACCTTGATATCATTTTGATTCGCTGTACCTTTTTTGGTTTCAAAGATACCAAGGTAAACAAAAAAGCAAAATGTAGGGTTGGTAGCCAAGTTTTTTCTAGATTACATATAAAACAAACACCTATAATTTTCTGACAT
This sequence comes from Pissodes strobi, assembly GCA_016904865.1. Taxonomy (NCBI): domain Eukaryota; kingdom Metazoa; phylum Arthropoda; class Insecta; order Coleoptera; family Curculionidae; genus Pissodes; species Pissodes strobi. The sequence goes on along the minus strand of MU196475.1, from coordinate 9,233 downwards.
AAAAGCCTACTTTATATATTTTTTAAATGGAACACCCTGTATATTACTACATTTTTGGACTCTCTAGTGAAATCAAAACACATGTCGTGTATAATATCCTATACCTATCTTTAGCTGTTTACGAAATATTGACACTTGAAAGTCGGGCATTTTGACAGGCCCAAAACCGCACGAGATCAAAGAAAACGGTTTGCACATCTCTATCTTAGGTTTTCATAAGCTATCGAATGACAGTGGCTTTCAATTTAACCGGAGGTTTAAAAGTTCCGGTCAATTTTATTCGCGGGTTAAATTCAAAGTTACTGTCATTTGATAGCTCATGAAAACCTAAGACAGGAATATGCAAACCGTTTCCTTTGCTCTCATGCGGTGTAGATTTTAAAGCCTATCAAAATGTCAAAATGCACGAATTTCAACTGTCAATATTTCATAAACACCTAAAGAAAGATAGGTATAAGATATTATACACGAAATGTGTTTAGACTTCTCTAGAGATTCCAAAAATGTAGTAGTATACAGGGTGTTCCATTTAAAAAATATAGAGTATGCTGATATGTCAGAAAATCGTTAGTGTTTTATTTTATATGTAGCGTAGAAAAAAGTTGGCTACCAACCCTACATTTTGCTTTTTTGTTTAACTTGATATCTTTAAAAACAAAAAAGTTACAGCGAATCAAAATGTTATCAAGATAAATTGAACGCACGGTACAGGTTGCTCCGATTTAGCGTAATTGTGCACTTCATGCATAAACTAGTTCGTGAACTATAGCCTGATCAAAAATTTACTTTCATTTCACCATCTTGACAATATTTTTATCTAGCGAATAAAATGAAAAAGCTGTTACGAAAAAATATGCAAAATCGTACATAATACGTTTATAAAATTGTGCAGGTTGCTAAGAATCTATATAAAACAAAATTATGTGTTTATATAAGATCTTTTTTTAGCTTAGAAGAGAACAACTAGATAAATCAAAATTTTCAAAATTATTATTGCAGATCTTCACAAGTTCGTCTAAAACCGTAACTACTTGTGCAAAATAAAATCTCATATAAAAAAACTTTTGTTGTGTATAGATCTTGTTGATATTTAAAGATTAACTTGGAGCTTATATTCTATTATAGTTATATTCAGCATTCAAGAATGCTGTACTTACTACAAGTAATCTCCATTCGCGATTCTTAATTTCACTTCAAAAGACATTTTTAACTATTTCTTTCAGGTGTAATGTTTAAATAAATATCGGGCTCTCTTTATGCAGCTTTTTGGATCAAAAAAATGGTTATTCTCTACTCGAAATAAACAGTATTTTATAAATCATATATTTTGTGATGAAAGTTTAAATAAAATTATAGGGGAGAGTAACAATTTTAGTATATAACGTCCCAAAAAAATTTAGTACGGCTCACTTCACTAATGATTGCCGGGGGGTTGACGTCAAGTTAGATTTATTTATTTCCTCCCCACTACATAGTGATAAAGTTGGTCCTCGCTTCTCAAAGGTGCCGCGCTTAAGTGTCGCAGCTATAGTTTTCTTTAGGCTATGCTAAAATTGTGCAGAAATGCATTGGCCGAGACTGATTTAAGTTCTCATTTAGGTCCAATATCTTTTAATTTTATCAAAAAATTACATGAGGTACAAGAAAAAGAAGACCTTAAATTTGCTAATTCTTTAAGTAACCAGCACATAAATTATTCGGGCAAAAAAATGAAAGTAAAACTTGCAGCACAAACAATAAGTGCTAGTGGTGCAGATGCTTTAGATTTTTTGAGACAAAGTGGCCATCCTGATTTTAAGAATAGTGAAGCTACTACTGAATTCATCAGATTTTTTGACAGACTTTTTGATATAATGAATTCCAGATCAATATATGGAAAAAACTTTAAATCTCCATTGTCAATAAAAAATAAACGGGTTTGGGAGGACTTTTTTCAAAAATCACGAGATTATATCAAAAAAGTTAAAATTGGGGATAAGGATCTTCTTAAACATGCCCGGAAAACATTTGCTCTAGGTTTCCTCATTAATACTTACAGCTTTGAAAACTTAACTAACGATCTTTTAAATATGGAAAATAAAGAGTTGATGTATTTTCTAACCTATAAAACTTCCCAGGATCATCTTGAACTGTATTTTTGTTGCATCAGATCAAGAACAGGATGGAATAATAACCCCAATTGCTTGCAGTTTAAATGGACTCTTAGGAAGTTACTTTTTTCAAATTATGTAACTCCCTCAATTAATGCCAACTGCGTAGATTTTGAGCAAGAATTTTCTACAATATTCGATTTTCAATCTGAGAATACCTCAGATTTACAAAGAAATGAGGGCGTCGAAGATGCAGAGTTGATAGAATTGGTGGCGAATATTGATCGAGTTTCTTTATCTTCACTTCAAAAAAATATTTTATGTTATATCAGCGGTTTCATTGTTAAAAAATTTGTATCTAAATCGAATTGTGAATATTGTCACAATATTGTTTTAGACAGAAAAACAAATGATCACAATTATGCTATTGATGTGAATGTAGTTTCTGCATTTACGACTTTTGTTTCAAGAGGAAAGCTTTTAGCGAGTTCGACTGCAGTATTCAGAATTATTGAGTTTTCAGAGAAAATATACAAAACCCTGATTATTACCGGTCAATGTGGACAAGAGAAGTTCAAATCGAAACTGGTATCTGCGGTGTCTTCTCATTTCATACCATTAATATTGAAAAGCCTTTTCGAGCCACATCCTGTTACAGATACTTGTAATGGTCTACATGAAATTCAAATTATTAAATTTATTGCAAATAAATATGCAGATTTGCGAATTCATACAGATGCAAAAAAAATGTCACAAAGAATTTTAGGTGGTAGAGACGGTCTTCGCCAGAAGCTTACAAAAACAATTTTATTTTATAACATTTAATTTTTTTGGTTGTATTTGTTTTTTTGGATGTAAAAATGTTACTTATTGTAATATATTTTTTTATGTCAAATGTATAGGTTGTAGAATTTAGCTTGTAGTTTTGTTTGTGTTTTGATATTGATAGGTACATAAAAAAATAAAAATCTTTTATCATTGAGCATCCAGTTTTATTTTTATCCTTTGTGTTCTATTCCTACGTCTTTCCTTGGTGAAAGGTCCTTTTATAATGTAATCAAATGAAATTAATAAAATATCATGTATCTATAACTCTTAAAAATCACATAGATACTAGAAATATTTTCAAACTCATAAATGTATTTCAAATTTTACCTATTTCAAAAATTGTAACCTTAAAACTAAGTCCTATATGGTATTAAAAAAATGTGTTCAAATAAAAGGGATTTATAATAGGTAATTGTGAATATATTAAATAAATAAATGTAAAATTTTTTATTATATATCATTTATTAAGCGCGAAGTATAGTAAGAAGTCGACAAAACATTTAAATCAAACAAAAAAATAACTTTTGACTTGCGAACTCCCAATGATCTCATTTCTGGCAATGTGTAGAACAAGGATGCCTGTCCACGATTTGCAGCGCGCCCGTTCTATCATGTCGGCTCGAATATCGAACATCGCGCAGTCGTTCCAGTTGTATATACAATTCAGTGGGCTAGAGAGACCATGGGCCAATAAATCCCTGATAATAGGTATCTAGATTTATTCGATGCCTGAGGTGTAACGATTGATGCTCATGGCATGGTGAAGTTCTGTTAGGGTAAAGGATAAACTATATGACAGAGATGATTGGGTTAGGGGGGGTATTGGGGGAGGCGGGATGTTAAAGAGATGATGGAAGTGTAAGAGAGTGAAGTAGTGGTCAGCGAAAGATTGAGTGATGGAAGGAGGATCATGATGCCATGTGCCGTTAACGAGGAGACTCGAAATACTGTTAGTGGGTCTCATTTTGAGTCGTTTGGCAGATCTAACAGTTGTTCTGGCTATGGCGCGGAGCCTTTTGCATGTAATGAGGTTGGTTTCGGTTGGGAATGGAAATAATTTTGCTGTTTATGGAGTTCTTGCAATCTTCGGATCTTCAGGGTACGCCAAATAAAAAATAAGATAAAATTTATTTAACTAACTGGGTCTCAGTTCAGTTGTCCTTATAGCAGTATGCCAAATGAGTTGGTGCTATAAAACAACTGAACTGAGACCCAGTTAATTAAATTACTTTTATCTTAATTTAAATTATTTGTTATTCTACAAAAAGTTTTTTGCTTTTAAAACCTTATACTTCAGTACATGATAAAGCAGTTCGTTTGAAAATCATTTATATTATGAAAAACATATGTTATTCTGTCGTATGTTTATAAATGGGACCGCTTCAGTCCCAAGTCAAAGAATTTAAATTGGAAGTAGTCAACTATGTTGGGGTTTGGAACCTTCGGCAAAATACCCTAATACGGAGTTTGATCCACAATACCGAAACAGAATTATTGCACTCGACGCGCGTTTCACTAACCATGTTAGCACCATCGGGAGATGATTGAAACTAAACTTAAAATCTACCTAACTCTCTTTTATACTTTATTTTATAAATATACAATCAAACGGAACCAAAGGAACCAATCCTGGAATCCCACTAGTCACGCTCGATCAACCAATACAATTGACTATACGGAATAGGTCTTCTCTCTTAAACTATTCTTATATTTAATAATTTCCATACTTACATATGCGTCTAATAATCTCCTATCAGCTACATTACGAATTAATTTTAATTTTTTAATTGTTATTCTATGATTGTCATCTAAAGCATACTCGGCAACACTTGATTTTTCTGTTCTACCATACTTTAAATGAGCTATGTGTTGCTTCTCGTTTTATGATCTTCTAGTTTGCCCAACAAATTTTTGGTTACAATCCATGCCTTCAATTTCATATATTCCACTTTTTTCTAATACTTCAATTAGGTGATCCAAAGAACAAAATAGTAGTAATTAGGAGTAGTCAAATTTATTTATTTATATAAGTTTTTTAGCTTATTTAGAATCAATATATTTTCATAAACTGTTAATAGGCAATAACAACAACCAAAAAACATTTACTTTCATAGATCTTATTTCTTTTAACTGCACCAGTTTAATTACCACTTGCAAAAGCAACTGTAATTAAATTGATATTTTTAATTAATTTTAAACCCTATGGGAAAAAATACTTGGAGAAACAGGTGCCCGGAATTTAAAATAACCGAAAAAAAATCCTGGCAAAAGGGGAGAATATTTGGCATTGGAATTAGTAGCATACTAAGATGCAGAATACTTTGTAAAACTAAAATTTTTAGCTAATTAATAATGGTGTGATTAAAAGTGAGTGTGGAGTAGACTAACCTTCTATCATTGCATCGATTTCAGGGAGCTATTATTTTGATCAATCATTCATTATTTGTACCAAGGCTTTGCGTATTATTTCTTTACATAGAGCAAGTGTTAGTTTAATAGTCATTTTTATCACAGATTTACTGTATCTATAAGGTTTTTTTAGCCTTATGAGAACCTAGACATTTATTTATGTTAAAAACATGCTCTAAGGTTTGTGCAATCAAATTGCGGTTTTACCGGTAGTGAAGGAAGTCAAGGAAATGTATTTTATATAGCATCTTTCCTTTCGTACGATAATAAAAAAACTGCTCTAATATTTTGTGCAGTCAAGTTGTGTTTTTCTCAGTAGTGATGAAAGCCATCGAATCGGAATGTTACACTTTATTCCCATTAGGTACTATCGGGAAAATTAATATTTGAGTACGAAAGTGTTAGAGCGATCTCTTTTATTTGTGGTTAATTATTTTAACCAAAAATAAAACGTTTACACGTACGAATAGAAATATGCTTTGTAAAATATATTTCCTTGACTTTCATTACTAGATACCAGTAAGCACGAAATTTGACTGTACCTCTGGTAGAGGATCTTTTTTAGTTGTGGCTAAAAATGACGTACCAAAAGAAAGATACTTAGTAAAATATATTTCGATATATATTTAATTTTTTTCTATTGCTTGTGAAGCACGAGGACGCCATGATTTTAATGGCCTTTTCCTTTATTTCCAGAAGCTTCCGAGCTATTCCTACTAAACCGAGACCGTCGACTGCTAAGATGCGCCGACATTTAGAAACTTCAAAGACAAGGGTAAATAATTTTTTGTACGAAAAAAAGAACAATTATTAAGAAGCCAAACAACTATGACGTATGCGACTCAGACTTTGAATGAAAAGACCGCGTAGGCGTCGTATTTGGTTAGTTATCGCATTGCCCAAGCAGGAGAACAGCACACTATCGCTGAAAAGTTAATAAAACCATGTGGTAGACATAACACAATGTATGCTCGACGAAAAACTTGCAAATCATCTTTCTGCAGTGCCGCTTTCGAACGATACAGTTTCGCGCCGGATTGTGGATCTCGCAGGATACATAAAACAAGAAGGTTGCACGGCTTCAAAATAACAAACTCGTCTTGCAAATGGGTGAGTCGACTGATGTTGCTGGACTGGTCATCGAATAATTGTTCGATATCCATATAAGCATTCACTCGAAGAAGACTTGCTTAGGTGCTCATCGCTGCCTACTAACACAACCGGAGAAGATTTTTTTAACACGATTAACATATTTTTTGAAGAAAACCAACTCGATTGGAAAGATTGCATCGATATTTGTACCCATGGAGCCAAGGCAATGACAGGTAGAACAGCAGGAGCACGAATAAAAATGAAAGCGTCAAATTGTAGTTCCAGCCATTGCATCCTGCATAGACAATCACTCATGGTTAAGAAGATGCCGCCAAATCTAAAATTGGTTCTTGATGAGGCGGTAAAAATAATTGATTTTGTCAAGTCACGTCCATTGCAATCCCGATTTTTCTCAATATTATGTGAAGATTGTGGTAGCAATCATAAAACAGTACTGCTCCATACTGAAGTGAGATGGTTGTCTCGGGGTAAAACTTTGGCAAGGTTTTGAACTAAGAACGGAATTAGAAGCTTTTCTTACAGATATTCCTTTTAATTTAAAAGACCGTTTGTCCGATAAAAGCTGGTTATTTAGACTAGCGTTTCTAGCAAACATGTTTGGAAAACTTAACGAATTAAACTTGTCACTACAAGGAAAACAGACAACAGTTTTCAATGCTAACAACCAGATATCCGCCTTAAAAAGAAAATTAGATTTTTGGATTACTTATTTTTGTAAGAGAAATAGATAGTCACCTTAGTCTTAGTGATACCACAGATCTATATATTGCGTAGCTATATAGATCTGTGGTGATACAGAAATATTTCAAAATAACATTTGTTGAATTGGTGCAATATCTCAATGGTTCTGCGAGCGACTTTTGAATCTTACTTTACCTGAAGAACTGAATACGAAAATGAAAATAAACTCATGGCTTCGAAACCATTTTTCATCCAAATTGCAGAAGCCTGAAAATATGTCAAATCAGATATATGAATCATTTTTAGAAATGACATCGGACACAAGCATGGAATCATTGTTCAAAATAATTTCACTGAATGATTTTTGGTGCAAGGTTCGTGATGAATATCCACAACTTGCCACAGAGGCTTTCAATGTTCTTCTGCCGTTTCCAACAACGTACTTGTGTGAAACGGGATTTTCAGCATATACAGCTGCAAAAACAAAACACCGCAACAGACTGGAAGCCGAACCAGACATGAAAATTCAACTCTCTTCTATCAAGCCTGACATTACCCAGTTGATGAGGAATAAAAAACAATTTCATGCCTCTCATTAAATGAATAAAACTAAATCATTTGCTTACTACTAACTTACTACTTACTGTATCTACTTTTTTTTGTATGATTATTAATAAACAATACACATATAACTGGTTTTATTCTTAGTTTAGGGTTTAGGGATCCGTTAAAAAAAATTAAAAGGGTTCCGGCGACAAAATAGTTGTCTATCCTGTGGAGTTGCAAGATCCCCTCGGGTGCCTCCCCGAGTGGCGGATAGGAGGATGCTTCCCAGATAAAAATGGTACCGATGAAATTAAATATTCGGGGCAGACCAATTAAAATTGCTGTGTCTTGAAAAGTTATGTATGAAAATGTTTTGCTTAAGTAGAATTAATGTCCAAGGTGACAGAAAAAGTTCCACATCAACTTGATGTAGTTATTCTTTATGCTAGTCGTTAGAGCTGTATTATTTCTCATAATTCTGAGCTCTCGTAAGAAACTTAAAGTAAACTGTTGAGTATTTTATCTGAAAACGATGTTTATCGAATTGGTCTCTAAATGTGGGCTAAAACACTAAATTACGCCCATTGTATGAGAACTTATAGAGTTTTACGGCCTAGGGTTTCGAATGGAATCGCTGAAACAGCATGTGTGTGCTAATAAAATGAAGTTACCCTAGTCTTATTGGAAAAATAAAGTAAAAGGAAACCTGTTGTTTTTCGGCCGGAAAATCTTTTGATATAGAAGAATAAATATGCCTTGCTTTTATATACCTATTGCTAAAAGAATCGTGCTTAGTTTAGAACTGTATCCCCGAAGGTAACATTTTATTGTCATATCCATTTTAGCTTAGCAACGTCTATTTTTTGTGTTACTGGAAATTAACCTTTTTTATGACTTATTTTTAATGATTGGGAAGGTTTCGGAAATTGATATATATTTGTATAAATACTAGACGTAGTATTCGGCGATAGATTTAAAACTGCGATAAAAAAAATCTTACAGCGATAATATTTTTACGTTTTTTTATTGTAAGTATAATTTTATCTGTTTCAACTGTACTGTAGGTGAAAAATTGGGAGGATTATAAGGATTTTGCAACAACTGCAGAGATGCCCAGAACAACGCCGCGTAGCACTATGGAAAGAACATCACCCAAATCTGTGGACCGAACCCAGGGAAAAGCTGCCACTGGGAAAACTTTTACCATACGCCACAAGGAAAATACTGAACAGACTAAGGACAGGAGTGATGCGGTGCAAATTAAATAGGATGAGACAGAGAATACCTGTGGATGATGAGCTGTGCGACTGCAGGGAGCTTCAGAACGACAGTCACCTTCTCAGATGTCCTAATATGGGAGGCATGTACGATGGAGGACTTAACTGTGGCAAATGGCAAAG
>MU196474.1:0-11703 GCA_016904865.1 Pissodes strobi | reverse complement strand
GTGAAGAGTTTTTCCCTGCGTATATTTATTCCTATTTAGCACCTTTTTGCTGCGCCGCTGAATTAAACCTTCAACGAACAAAGGACGTTTTGCATACAAATAGTCGTCGCCGCGTTGTTGGTGGGATTCCAATCGCCCAGTCATTTTCTCTATTTTAATACATACGGGAAGTATGGTTCGGTTCGAAACGTTCCACATGAATGACCTTTGAGTGATCTGAGGGTTGACGGATTTCGGAAATAATATGGATTTTTAATGATATATGATTTATTAAATGGATAAAATGTTAATATTTGATGCTAAAATGTTAATTATGTTATCATTATATTTATATGTTATTGTTAGAATATTATTGGATGTAAAGAATATTATTCTCCATATTATTTCAGAGTGAAAGGAGATTTTATTGCAATTTTTATATATTAATATTGTTAATAATGACAACGCCCCAATAGCGAATTTTCTCCTCTGCCTCCTCAGTCGTCCTAGCTCTAGAACCATGCCACGGACTTTAGATATTATTATTATAGTAGGTACACCTAATATTCTTATCCTCATTCAGCCAGTGCTCAGCGAAAGGAAACATATTTGGGTAGTCTGCAATTTCCAACAGAAATAAGAGCTCGCCAACCTTATTTCTTATGCGCTGAACCTTTAAACAGATAAGATTCAAACTCGTAGTATCTTTTACACAAAAAGAAGTATCGTTACCCATCAATGAATTTCTGTTACTTCCACACTTATTATAAACCATCCATCGGCAAATAAACTGGTTTTTCTGGATCAATATGAGTACAATTCTCTATACAGATTTTTCTATGGCAATGACACATACACTAAAGGGCACTCGACGAGCGGTGTGTGTGCGAAGATGGATAGGTTCTTGAATAGCTGTAGATTGTAACTTGAGGGAAACAGATGTCGTGGGAGTGAGTTCCACAGCGATACAGTGCGCCAGACAAAGGAGTTCTTGTAAAGCGATGTTCTCGGTGTTTCCAGTTGTACCACGAACGAGTGCACTCTTGCCGTCTATCGTAACTGTCTGCGAAGTAGAGCATGGACATGCTGTTGGCCGAGACACCACGTAGTCCGATGGACGAAGCACTCATGATAATGATGTCAGGACCCGCCGATTGGTTTTCTTAGTAAACGCGACCGCTTGTGTTTTTGCTTCATTGAACTGGACCAAATTTCTGTCGCTCCAAGTTCGAACCCTCTCCATATCTTGAATAATTGCTGTAATCTGCTCCTATCTGCGGTGATATGTCTCAGTTGCTGGTAAAGGTTTTTCCTATCTAAATTATTGGGAGACAAGGGTACTGTCATTTGCAAAACTGTAAACAGGATTATTGGTTTCGGTCAGCAGGTCATTAATATAGATGAGGAACAGATCTGGTGAAAGTATTGCGCCCTGAGGCACACTCGCGTTAATGGTGCATGTGTCTGAGATGTGTCCATCAACTGCCACGTGCAGAGATCGGTTCTTAAGGAAACTGGCAAGCCAGCTGCACATAGAGGCTGGCAGATAGTGTCTTTATATACCTATAAACTTATAAAATTTCTTACGATTGTAAATCAATGGCCACTAAACTAGTTCTTTCATACACTGTCAATATTTTTTTAGCTTCTTCACTAGTAATATTAACTCCTCGTATAGCATTCTAACAGTTCATAAACACAATCAAATAGTCATTCATAGTTAACTTTTGGCTAAAATTCAAGCTTTGTAATAGTAATGCATCAAAGAAGTTGTACTTTTCAAATTCGCAGTTAATGTAAACATTTTTGTCCATGAGTTACATAAAGAGGTTAAGACAACCCTAACTTTCTAGCAATAGAAGTTGGGGTCTTGGGATGCACATTCTCTTTTCAGATTTTCTTCTTTAGTTGATGGATATTTAGCCATTATTTCTCTTCTCAGTTTTAATTAGTGTAAAGATTGTTGTTATGTTCAAGAGATCTTATTATGTTCTCCATCGATAGTATTCAAATCATTCAATTATTGCAGTTTGAGCAACTGAACGTCATCATTTAATTTTTTCTTGCGTGCATCTATAATATCTTTGTTGAATGTAGCAAATTGTTGCGTTTTTCTCTCAACTGGACCAACTATTTATCTTCTGTCTCTGTTACCTCTTCAGCTAAGTCACGTTTCTGTCGCCGCTCTCTCTTTAGGTGCGCATCGATACTCTTCAGATTCTGGATCAATTTTCCGTTCTCTTCCCTTAGACCGTGCATCTCACAGGCCTTAAGCTCATGCAATCTACCATCGTCTTCGATTCTCCCTACCCATTTTGCTTGAAAGAATTGCTGTAGTTCTTTGAATATACAGTTTTGTACCTGCCTACGAATTCAAAGGCTTGTCTCTAAATGCATCATGCTATCATTTATATTGAAACACGACACGCAGAAATAATTTCAAAATTTCTTAAGTTTCGGGCAGCCCTTAAATATAATAATAAGAAGACAGAACTTTAGTCAATAGAGTTACTCAAACATTCTTCAGCTGCTCTACCTGTCTAAGAGGCAGTCCTTGAGTGCAGAAGAAATCGCGATGTTCGTGCTGGTTAGCACGATTAGCAGAACGGGGAACAAATGAATGAGCCCCATAATTACTTTGATGTAGGGTACAATGTTTGGCTGTTACGCGTAATTCTGGATGAAGGATGCAGGTCAACCTCAGTGAGCAGACATGGGCAATCCAGCAGTGAACTGAACACCTTGAAGAGAAGATGAAGATCTCTGTGCGTTCTTCTAACAGACAATGACATCCTGTTGATATGGTTAGCGTAATGGGAGTTTCACACTGAAGACGCATAGGTAGTCTAAGTGTGTTCCGACCAGACTGCAATAAAGAATTTTGAGAGAAACAATAGTGAAAAAGTGTTTATAATTTATTCCCAACATCTTCATGGACTTGCTTGCAATATTTGCCATGTGTTCAACAAATGATAGCTCCGCGTCAAGAACAACCGCAAGCGTATCATCCTCAACCATTATTTCAAGTTTCCCGCAAACTTCCAAATAAATGTTTTGCTAATTAAAAATTGTACAAAGTTCAGTACAATGCTACAGAAATGAAATCCTTTATATTCACAACAATGGGAGGCCGGAAATCCGTAGACAAACATGATCGCTTAGAAATGAATAACGGAGAAACTACTCTGATAGAAAAGATCTGATTCGAGGAAAAATAAGTTCTTAATCATTTAAACAATTAACAGCAGTATTTATGCGGTTATCCGAAAAACGTCAGCATACATAAATATACATAGTTATATGAAAAATATTTAAGGCACTAAACGCATAAATAAGCATAAACTTTAAAACACTTTAAAATGAACAATGTCTGAAAGCAAAATATCATTCGTTTTACTAGATGTAAGATGTAAATAAAAATATGTATGCAGTTCACCATGCGGTAGAAGTGAAAACGTCATAAAACTAAACCAAGCGGTCACCATCCCAGTACTAACCACGTCAAACTTTGCTTAACTTCAGTGATCGGATGAGAACTACTTTTTACTTTTTACTCTTAACAAACATTAAAAACTGTATAACTGTGTTCTATCTCATTCTTGCGCAAGCTACATTCTATAGATCTATATCTTTTTATTGGTGTCACTTTTTCGTTTCATCAAGTCTCAAATTACACCCCATCTCGGCCGGCTAACGGCCCTAAAGAAGTATTCACTTCAAAACTTCATGTGTGCAGTTCACACGCGGTGGAAGTGAAAACTTCATAAAACTAAACCAAGCGGTGATTAATCCAAGTACTAACCACGCCCGACGTTGTTTCGGTTAGTTTGGTTAGTCGGGGGAGTCGTTTCATCGAGGGCTAAATGACACCCGTGCTAAAGAAGATTTCACTCCAAAAATCTAATTTTTCCGTTCATTTCTATTAGATGCTTAAACTGTAAATTGATTTCCAGTTGAATGATCCAGGTGATTAAAGATAAAATAACACTTCGTTCTAGAGATGCAGGCACGAAAGATATATAGGGATGGAGAAATCGAGTTCACATTACCTGTTGAATTTTGGTGCATAAAGATAATATGTTGTATTTCAGAACATGTGAAGCTCAATGAAAATCATAGAAAAAACCGGACGTTATTTAGACTCGGGTTCATTTGAAGTAGAAATCACTCTAGGCGATCATATATAAAGTCCAAACATTACAAGTGTTAAACTACTCAATATTCTGGGTGATTTACTTGCTTTAACCTTCATTCTTCTCATTCTTTTCCCTATAAAATCTGTATTTTTTTAACTTTCGCTTAAATTGAATTATATAAGCCAATGTTATATTGCCAAATAATACCCGTGTTATGGTATACCTTCTAGATTATCTAGATTATAGGTCTTATTATTTGCTTAAGAAATTCTCCTACAAACTGATACTGTGAATTATAAATTATAATTACATATCAAATAAACTACTTTTTCAAAAATCTGATAGTAGTAAAGAGGTAGAAACGCAACTAAAATCGATGGTGACTGTGTGTTTTTCCCGAAAGCAAGCAATTTCGTTATTCGGTATGATTCAATTAAGATTAGGTCAGTCGTCAATTCCTGGCACAATAATATTCGACAGGTTCTAGCAGTCTTATCAACATATTATCAGTTGATAATATTTGTTAGGTTTAGTAGTGATCTAGTCACAATAACTAAGCCACGAACTCAAAGCTATTAAAAAAATATTACTGATTATATACTCTGCTCACAATGGACTTTCAAACTAGTGCATTTTCCATACTCATCCTCGGAATTATTTCACAAGGTAGGTACCTAATTAACGATTATATAAAACCGAATTATATTTAGCAAAAAACACTCAATATTGGTATGTAATATTCTACTTTCACATCATGTCACGAGATATACCTACTAAAACTCCACAGGGTGTTCAATTAGAATCCTTGTGGTAAATCTAGAGATAAGCTTTGAATATAAAAGTTGTAAAGCGAATTGGTTTGCAAATTCAAAATTTACAGTGTGGCTCAAAAAATGCGTTAAATGGAGCGCCCTATATCTATATATCATTATATTTTTGAAGTCTACGAAAAATCTGAGCATACTAGATACAAATACTTTCGAAACATGGAGCAAATGCAAGATCTGAAAGACATGTAATTATTTTCATATTCTTATCTTAGTTTTCAAGGCCTTCTTTTATGACATCACCTTTCCGCGAGACATATCAATTGCATCATACTTATAAAGTCGAGCAATACATTTTCTTCCCTTAGTGATGGTGGTTGGGTTAGGGGGGTGGTATGCTTAAAATATTTTCTGGAGGGTTTTAAAAAAAGTATTCTAGGTATCTATATTTCCAATTTCTTGAAAGTTTTCCATCTGCATACCCAGCTATATGCTCCATATTGTCTTTAAAATTGATTAAACGACTGCATCAACCTATAAATTATTAAATATATTTTCATAAAAAAAAATTATCTACTTACAAAGTGTGGATTTTAAAATATTACAATGCAAAATCTGAAAAATGTCCGGAATTATATTATTCAGATTTTATGACGGCAATAGAAAGGTTAGGATAAATTTATTTTAAAAAATTTGGGATTTACCCCCTCTAGATTTTATTTGGCTGGTGACAAGTCTGAAATGTCAAATGGAAAGGTATTTAAATTTTTGGCTAATTCGATTCTCCGTCAACAACTACGCAAGTAAACAGAAAACTGTTACATTTACTCTACTGGTGGTTGCCTAGTTACACATTTTTGACTTAAATTTATATTATATTTAACAACGATCCTGCTTTAAAAGTTGTTCCGAGATGACCCCCATCTACTTTTAAACATTTTGCAATTTTTTTTTTGGTATGAATTACGCACGCAACTAAATTACATGCTTGTCGAATACGATGTTTCATATTTTCTACTACGATGATGTAGCCATAAGTTTATCTTTTTTAAATCCCCACAATAAAAAATCTAACAGGGTCAAATCTGGTGAACTTGCAGGTCAATTCACAGGACCACCAATCCATCTATTTCCAAACATTTCATTCAGTGTATCTCGAGCTTGTCGTGTAAAATATGGCTGGGCACCATCTTATTGCAACCATATTTTTTGTTGATTTTCATTATTATTCAGAAGTTGTTGTAAATCGTTCGACTATACCACACCAGGTATTAACCGACCAAGGATGTTGAGTCGCCAAATGAGTGTCTCTCTCTATTTCTTTTGTTCATTTAATGGATTCCGAATGTACACTGATTTTACGAATGAAAAACACTATTCGCTTGTATGTATATATTCGTCAAATATATCACTTCATTTATTATGGTCCTTTGCTCGCTTTGAGAGCAAAACCAGCAAAAACTAACCCAAAGCCCAAAGTAACGAAAATTAACCCGATAAGTGAATTATTGTTTACATTAATTTAGATTAGTCTATGTTCTACTACAGCTAGAGTCTCGAGTTCAAAAGAATGATACTTTTGTTCTGTACCGGATATTTGTCTGCTATAATAGGCTACTGGGTGTATCCGGTCATCAGTGTGTCGTTGCATCAATATGCCGGCGAGTCCGATTTGACTGGCATCCGTATGCACTTCTGTAGCTGCTTTTGGGTCAAACAAAGTCAAGATAGGTCTATCTGTAAGTGTGGATTGCCATTTTGTAAATGACTCCTGTTTTTTTTCTGTCCATTGCCAAGGAATTGTTTTGTTGCTGAGAGTAGTCAACGGTTTGGCAATCAAGGCATATACATTTTTTCACGAAATGTCTAAAATATCCAGTTAAACCCAAAAAAATTCTGACGTTATGTATGTACATTGGCCGGTACTGGGAATTCTTTAACTGCTCGGATTTTGTCTAGCCCTGGTCTGACTGTACCTTGCTGAATCTCGAATCATAAATAACTTATTGAGGTATGTAGAAAAGGACACTTCTTTAGGTTTAAGGTTGGGCCTTCATGGCGGAAATAATTTAGTGCCTCTTGAAGATGGTCTATTGCTTCGTCTACTGTTTTATCATATCAAAGGACGTCATCTAGGTAAAGTGCAGCGGTGCCGCAAATTGGTTTTAAAATTCTGGTCATTAGACGCTGGAAAATTCTAGGTGCGTCTGTGAGTCCAAATGGAACTATGTTAAATTCATAGTGTCTTTCTGGTGTTACAAATGCCGTGAATTATTTAGAATTTTCTTCCAGTGGTACCTGATAATATCCCGATTTTAGATCACGACTGGTAAAATAATTTCCTGACTGCAGTTTATCAATTTGGTAGTCAATTCGTGGTAGTGGTTGATTTTCTCTTACTGTCAATGAATTTAGTTTTCTGTATTCTATGCATATTCTTTGTTTTCAATTTTTCTTTCGTATTAATAAAATAGGTGAAGAATATTCGGATTCAGATTATCGAATGATATCATTTTCCATTAGTTCATCTACAATACCTTTAACTGTGTCCTGTTCTGATTTAGACATTCGATAAGGACGATAACAAAATGGTTTATTTTCATGAAGACTGATTTTCATAGTTGTTGTTTGTGAACAACCAAGCTGGGCAGTAGTCGTAGCAAAACAATTTCTGTAGCTATTCAATAAGTTAATTAATCTTTCTTTTTGTGCTTCAAGCACATGAATGTCCTCTATTGGTAATAAAGCCAAATCAGTTTCTTTCACTGTTAAAACCTTCTCTAATGATCCCTCCTCTTCAACGCATCCTGCTCCTCTTGCGAATATGTTATCCTTTAAAAACGTTATTGCATCAATAGATAAATATATTATAGGTAGTACAGCTGTTTCATCCTTTTTTTACTGATATTATGGTAGATGGGATGAAATATTATTTTCCTTTGCAACATTTAATACTTGATTCGATGAAAATATCTCCCTCGTACTCTGTTGTATACCCTTTAACATGTCCCCCAGGAAGTATAGTTGCATTTTCTACTATTCTAAGAATAATTTTAGGATTCAGTGGGTCTGGCTCTAGTCTATTAAAATCTATGCTACACCTACGATTATAAAATTTTAACGTAATATTGTCTTTAATAACTAAAATATTAGGTAGCTCTGTGAAATTTCTGCCCACTAAAACTGGAATATCTTGAACGATATTTGGTACCACGTGAGCTGAAATTCGTTCCTGAACTTCATCTACGTGAATAGTGAAGGTAACAGTACCCAAAGTAGAGGAATCTGCATTGCCATAACCCTCTAATACTGTTTTGTTGGTGACGTCACATTCCAAGTTTAATTTTGCCATGTCTTCAAAGCGAATTGTAGTACAAGAACTACCCAAATCTATGTATGCTAACACTATGGTTCCATTAATCTTTATGTTCCTATAGTACCGAATAGGGAAACGCTTTTAACATGGAAGGTGAAGGAAGGAAACGCCCATCTTAAAAGTAATATCGCCGTAAAGCAAAGTGCTGAAAAAAATTCATGTGTGCAATTCACACGCGGTAGAAGTAAAACTTCATGAAATCAAACCAAGCGGTCACCCATTCAAGTACTAACCATGCCCGATGTTGCTTAACTTCAGTGATCGGACAAGAACTACTTTTTACTCTTGACAAACATGTTATAACTGTATAGCTGCGTTCTATCGCATTCTCTCGCAGGGTACATCCTATAGATCTATATATCGAGTCTCAAATCACTTCCGTTCTCAGCCGGCTGACGGCGCTAAAGAAGTTTTCACTTCGCGTATTAACGTATCAAAAGTAAACTAAACTCAAAATAAATTACTCTATGCGATTGAACTATAACGTCCTTCTGGCAATCTCCCTCTTTGCTTCGCGTGCTCACGAAACATGCGTTCTTGGATGTTCTCGTAATATCTACTATATTTTATAAACTCAACTTGCCAACAGATGCTTTTTAAGCTCTTTAGTGTTTCTATCCTTCTCTTCAAATGACCTCTCTGAGCTACGCAACCTAAAAGATAACAGATCGACGACTCGAACCAGTTTCATCCGTGACTCTGTGACAAGTGATGGAGGCGACGTGTATAATTATTACACCTTTAATGCATATCTTGTTAGTTATTTCTCCATACCTTCATAAGGAAATTAAACATTATGTATTTTGCGTCTCTCAAAAGCCGTTTTTATTAAATGTAGGTATAAATTTATTTATCAGATTTAAAATAATTTAAATTCTTGAAGTTTAAACCTTTCACAATTTAGCTTGCACGGAAAAAATCCTGTATAGTAAATAACTATTTCCAAGCATTTATAGTTCGAAGTATGACACGTACAGTTGTGTTCATCGAAGTGTTGTACACCGATTCTAACATCTTGTAAATCAGGCTTGTTGAAATAGGTTATTAATTTTTTTTTACTGACATTGGCTATCAATCAAAGTCATAATAGAAATCAATATGCCTCACACTTCCGGTCCTGCCGTCGTAGGATGAACACGTTGGAAACGGATTACAGAATTCGGCACGGGTAGTGGAAGCCATTTTGCTTAGAAAACGTGTTTAAATCCTGCGGGGGGAGTCCGGAAATTCATGCCG
The DNA here is from genome assembly GCA_016904865.1 of Pissodes strobi. Classification (NCBI taxonomy): domain Eukaryota; kingdom Metazoa; phylum Arthropoda; class Insecta; order Coleoptera; family Curculionidae; genus Pissodes; species Pissodes strobi. Next base: position 2,209 of record MU196474.1, on the reverse strand, counting down.
GCTGGACATTGTAAGGGGTGGGTAGCGTATTGGAGGATGATTCCTACTAGGACTCCAGGGTTATTTCCGTTTGCGGTAGCGTGGCCTGTGGGCGGTCGGGGGTTTATCCTGCGGGGATTTGGAGTCTCTGACAGAAAGCGGTTATACCTACAGTGTGCGAAGCCCCTTTTCATAGGAACTCAGTCGTGCAATTCATTAGCTTATATTTGCGTACAAGTCGGGAATCACCAGGGGCACAGGCCCGTCTTACTGGAGGTTCCCATCGAATAAGGCCTTTCAAACCGGAATAACGTGTAACGGATGTAGAAGGGTAGTTCTACCTCTCCCTAAGCGCCGGACGAAGGGCGGTGCTGGCAATTGCCTTGTAGCAAAGCCATCAAGCAAACAAGAAAGAATCAATCATCAAATGAATTTAGTTCAGAGAGCAAAAATTATTGCTTATATACAAGATGGGGTACCTATTAGAGACGTTGCTTATATTATGCATACAAGCAAAAACACAATATCAAAAATAAAACATAGGTGGCAAAGAGATGGGACTTTAGAAAAAAAGAAGGCAGAAGAAGGAATCCATTCCAAATAGCACGGGTTGCTATAGAGCAAATTCATTGTACAGAAGAGAATATGTAACCAACTACGAAAGGTCTGGACGCTTTTCAGTAAAAGTGTGGGCATGAATAAGTATTCACGGATTTTGAGTACGTTGGGCTATTAACTATGGTGACCGGTTCAATGCAGTAAACTATAGAAATATATTAGAAAATGTAATGTTACCTAACGTATCTCAATATTTTCCTGGTACAAAACAATTGTCCAGTGCATAATGCAGAAATTGTCAGAGAATGGTTTGAAAATAATAATATAGAGGCAATGTTATGGCCCGCCGAGAGCCCCGAAATGTTATTGAAAATGTTTGGGGCCTAATGACGAAAAATATGTGTAATTCTAAGTTTCAACCTGAAAATAGAGATAGCCTTGTGAATGCAATAAAATTACTCTGGGACGAACTGAGCGATGATCCAGAATTAACCAGAAGTCTCTATTTATCTATACCTCGTCGACTTAATAAAGTGTTAGAGGGAGATGGGGCAATTACTAAATATTAAGAAATCTTTATAAGAACAAATTTTGTTATTTTAGATTTGCTGTTAATGAAAAAGAAATATATAATTTTATTAAAAAATAATTTAGCAACATAAACCTTTACATGTATATGAAATATTTGCTATTTTTCACCAATTATCTTATTTGACTGTGCAACCATTATTTATTACATTTTTGTACAACACTTTATCGAACTTTTGAAATGATAGGCAGGTTCACAAAGCACCATTGCTGTACAACTAACGCTTCAATGAACACAACTGTACATGCGCCAATTGTTGGTTTCCAAGTTATATTAAACCTAAGAGTTTCGATTAATCAATATACGTTTTATTCTTAGATTAAAATATTAATAGCTTAACGTTGGGCGCACGTCTAGAATATTCTTTAGATACAAGTTGTTTTGTTCTATTTTTTAAGTTGACACCGGCTTAGGAGATATAAATCACTCTGTAACATTTAAGGTACGCGTCCACTAATCGTCATCGGACGGACGGTACGCATCGTATGAATCGGATTTTGTAATTAACTATATTGTATCAATCTATCGGCATCGAACCGACCTCACTTCGGCATTTCCGGATGGGATTTCGAAGACAAAATCAAAATCCGTTTTGGTGCGGATACTGCCGATACTGATCGGACATGTACAAGCAGGCTCTTGCTTCTTCAACAGCACTTAGCTCTAACTGCGGAGGGATATGCTGATAACAGTAATAACGACTCCAATAATCCGTGGTAGTAAACGCAGGACACAAAAAATCCGATTCGTCCAATGCGTATCGTCCGCCTGATGACGATTAGAGGACGCGTACCTTTAAAAAGAAACCTTGTTAAATTATTGTATTTTGTTGTTCTTCTCTAGGCTGAGGATCTTCCCAGTGATAAGGAGACAGTAGATATTATTTACTTTCAATAAAGTCATAAATAAAAACTTTTTGGACCACACTGTATATGGCTTCCTCCATCAAAATGCATAGTTATCACTTCTGGAGAATATTAAAATATATACATAAAATATTTTGCTCTCATTTTTTCCAATATGAGTATGAGTAACATCAAACAGTCACACCTGTGGTATATTAAAATTTTTAGATAAAATACC
>JAEQML010077601.1:0-12812 GCA_016904865.1 Pissodes strobi | reverse complement strand
GGTGCAGCACCTAAGCACACCCTAAAGCTACTGGATTCCATTCAGAAGAGAGCTGTGCATCTCGTCGGCGATCCCGAGTTGGCCCGTGATCTGGATATTCTGGAACACCGCAGACATGTAGCCGAGATCTCCCTGTTCTACAGATATTTTCAGGGCAGATTTTCCCAGGATTTGACCGGCATTATCCCGTCCCCAGTAACGCCTGTCAGGGTCACGACAAATTACAATAGCGCACCTGCCAATCGAGTGTCATAGGATCTCCTTCTAGTGTGTGTGCCACTGACCCAAAAAACACAATATTGTAAAGTCATGTATTTTGGAACGGGTTCTAGATTTTGGGTCGAGGTGCAATCTAATTTTATAATATACACGAGAACCAAAATGAGACTTTACGAACTCATACTCTACAATGATTTTTCCACACACATATACTATATTATTATAGTTTAATAACACTTTTACCGTTTCATATCATGACAAGATTGATATCTTCAAGTACGACTGGGGTTATTTTTGCATATTCGATGTAAGTAGGGGTGCGTAAAGTGCCGTGCGTAAAGTATAATGCGTAAAGTTGCACTTCTGTCAAAAATACTTATTTACGCCCTAATTTTGATTTTAATATGTTAGGCAAAAATAGGTGTTCAAACTGTGCTGAATTTTCTGACTCGCTACACTTACGTGATCTGCGAAACAGAAACGTCACCATAACCAATATAAGATGATATTTCAATTTAGTTTTGATAGTATGATGAATGGAGTAAAATCAAAAAGTAAAATCATTCGTAATATTCGTTGCTCAACTTTCATTTGGGGTGAGACTTTAACAAATAATACATAGGAGGTATTTTAGTTTAAAAACATCTCTTCCCAGACTTAATTTCATAACTCTGTCTCGTAAATCTTGTTCTTGATATTTCCATCAGTTTCTCATGCACTAAAACGAATATTTCTCCGTAAATTAAGAACTTAAGTAGCCTTACGTTTTAAAGTCAACAGTCTCAGTTTTAATGGTGCCGGCGAATCTCATCAAAATCTTAGGCGTGGTACTAACTTAAATACTTTCAGTAATTAAGATTTGCCATATTAGTATTTACTACTCGTACTGCAATATAACTTAATTTATTAGGTGCCACAGTATTTGCATTAGATTTATTATAATTTAAATAATAATCGAACGGGGCAAAATATGAGCATGGAATGCATGCTGTTCTAACCTCTTTTTCTGAATGAAAAATAATGCATCAATGCTAACTGGTTATTAGAGATTGAAGATCATTCTTATTACTATTTACTAGATAATTACTTAATGTTTTCGAGAATATGAGTAACTTAGTTAATCAGATGATATAAATAATTAACGGGCATTTTATAGCCACTTTATCTCAAGGAATTTACTTCTCAATGTGTTAGGTGACCTAAAGTGATCTTAGGGTACGTCACCCAATTACCTTGAATCTTGTAACTGCTGGTGATGTTAGGCATCTTGTACCAAAATATGTATATCAAAGTCGTAATGTCGAAGAGTAGCAGGTCAATAAAGCAGAATTAGACATATTAAAAGTTCTCCGTGGTTCGTTGAACTGGTAAAAGCCATGGACCTTTTTAATAATATTTTAAGAAATGCTAGTGCAAAGCGCATTCATAACTCTGAAAAAAAAAAACAAGGAACCTGATGAACCTGGAAGTAAAAATAGAAATAGTTCTCAGAGATACTAAACGTGTGGAAAGGGTCCATGAATACTTTCGCTCTATATAAGCATATTAATTTGAGAAAATGCAGATGGAACACTCATTTAGATATATAAGAAATAGTCCTCAGGGACACTAAAGGTGTGGAAAGGGTCCATGAACACTTTCGCTCTACTATAAGCATAGTAATTCGAGAAAACGCAGATGGAACACTCATTTAACTGATGGTACTATTCAAAGCTTTTTTTATGGCAGTGGCACACACACTAAAGTTAGATCCTATCACACTCAACGAGCTGAGTGTGTGCGAAGACGTTGATTGGCAGGGTTCTTGAATAATTGTAGGTTGTAATAAGGGGGAGACAGATGGCCTGGGAGTTCCACAGTGATGCAGTACGCCAGGCGTTGCTGGGAGCGAGTTGATACGGGCCAAATCCTGGGAATATCTCCGTGAAAATATCTGAAAAACAGGGATATCTCGGCCACATGTCTGCGGTGTTCCAGACTATCCAGATCCCGGGTCAACTCCGGGTCGCCAACGAGACGCACAACTCTCTTCTGAATGGAATCCATCAGCTTTAGGGTGTGCTTAGGTGCGGCACCCCAGATGTGTGAGCAATATTCTGAGCACGCTCATATTTGTGCTTTGTAGAGCAAGAGCAGCTGCTGCGGCGTATACAGTTTTTTGTAGCGAAATAGCGCACCGAGCTTCTGCGATGCTGATTTTGAAATGTTAGCAACATGGTCGTGCCAGGACATATTGCTGTTGACCGAGACACCCAGTAGTCCGATTGACGAGGATGAAGGAATGGTCGATCCTGCCATAATGATGTCAGGGCACACTGTAATGGCTTTCTTGGTAAACGTGGTTGCTTGGGTTTTTGCTGCATTGAACTGCACTAAATTCCTGTCATCCCAGGCTTCAACTTTCTCCAGATCTTGATTAATTGTGATGACTTGGGCCACTTTTCCGTCTATCATAGTCAAAGACAACTTATGAGGAACATAAAGTTGTATTTCAGGGCATGAAATAATGGTATTACTTAAACTTTCAATTTCATTTGAATACTTACTAATAATGTGTTTAATTCAAAAAACTTTGCCTTTAATAATTTAGGGAGTTGGGGTTTTTCCCGAAAACAACGTTTTCGTCTGTAGATACTATCTGAAGCGGAACCAAAGATACAGCAAGGACACTTGCTCCTATCTGCGGTGATAAGTCTCAGTCGCTGGACAAGGTTTTTCTGATCTAAATTGGGAAATAAGAGTACTGTCATCAACACAATGGCAAGTATTCCATTCGGCCCTGATGCCTTTTGCGTCTCTAGCTCTTTGAGGATTTTATGAATGTCACGGTGGTGAAACTGAACTTCTGTCATAATAAACATGCATGAAAATCGAGCTAGTGTCTAATCTTCAGGCACTGTTTACAGAAACAGCTGCAGCGGTTGGTTTGACATGAATCGCATCAGAAATTGGTATTTAAAAATTTTGTTACTACATGCCAAAGGCAGTCGCGCAGGAGAATCAACAATGTGGCCTTTCATTTTTCTCCTGCGGTGATTGAGGTTCTTCGAGAGAACCTCTCGATGTGTCTATCAATATGGAAGTAATCATATGGCGAGATGATTAGAGAAAAACTAGTTGCGTCAGAAGCATCCTTCAAGAGCAGCAATTTTGAGATCTTTTAAATCGTCTGTAGAAAAGTATTAAGGATACTTTAGAGAAATTTGAAATGCAAATAAAGTGTCACAAGAATCCATCCCATTCGATTAAAATAGCCTAAAACCTCTGATCTCAGTACCATAATTATCAATGGCAGTTTATTAGAATTAGATACATGTTGTACTCCTAAAGGAGAGGAAAGAAAAATAAAACACGAGGAAACTAGTTGAGCTTGACGTGGAAGCACAATGGTTGAAGGTGTTTTGTGTAACGAACAAGACTGCCATGATTCCACGAAACTGATGACCAAGGCAAATTACAAACTGCGAGAAAAATGCAGACTCATAAAAGTGGGCGGAGACGAAGGATGAAAATCTCGAAATCTTCAGTGATCAAAGAGAATACATTCAATTGTTCAAGAAAGCTAACTAGGCGACAAAGAAAAATGCTAACCAATTGAAAGAACGAAGGCTGTCAAATTTGTGCAGCTGAACGGTGGGGATATATTGGTCCTGACTGTGTTCAATGCATTTTGTGCAAGAACTGGATCTGTGGTTGCTGCAATAGGACCAAAAGTAAATTTTATATCTAAAAAGCCTGTGAAGACGGCTATTGATGTGATTTGAAGATGAACCTAATTTCGAAGACGCCGCTGATGTATTTTGTAATAATGTACTTAAGATTTGTTTTTATTCTAAATGTGTCAAATTATTTTGTTTCGATCGCACGGACTCAGTCCGTAAAATGTTTCTTTTTCGGCCTAGTCCCTAAAAGTCGTCATGGCAACATTTACGGACTATTCCAAAATTCCTGAATATGTCTAAATGTCAAATTTCGAATGACATGACAAAATTGTCAAATAGTTGCTACGATATCAATTTCTAAGCTAACTTTTTGGAACATTAGGACTTCAAAAATTATGGTAAATTTGCAAATTTAAGCGTGCTGAAGAAGTGTAAAAAGCGTATAACAAAATTTTGGTAGCGTATGACAAAAAATAGTGTTTGTCACACGTACCTAAATGAAATTTTCAGGACTCATCTGCTATTCCGGACTCGGCTAACGCCTCGTCCGGAAACACCAATGATTCGTCCTGAAAAACTCCATTTTAGGTACTTGTAACAAAAATAACTATTTTATAAATTGCAAAAAAATTGTCAAAATGACAAGAAGCCATTGACTTTTATTTTTTTCCTATGAAAGGTAAAAATAGGTTAGTTTAGATTATGCATCCCTTTGAGAAAAACGTCTCACGGCTCATCTCGTCTCATTTCAAGTGTCAAGATTAGATTAGAGTAGATTAGACTTTTTGGGAGTTTTCCATAAACGAGGCTGTAAGATCTATTGTGGCCCTCTATTGTGGCTCTTCTTGTTTTAGAGCACCTCATCTAGTCCCTAGCCAATTTGTTTCAAACGTGTTCTCAGGATACTCTCACAGTGGCGTAGAACGTGACTTGTAGTTTGCTCTTCCTCTTGACAGAACCTGCATAGGTTTTCGTCAGCCAGACCCATCAGGCTTAAGTGTCTTTTCAGTCTATTACGGCTTAGCAAATCTCAAAACTTACAGCTGACTTACTGAGCCACTTAGTACGCTAAACCAACTTAGCTTGTCTCTGTCGTGGCTGGATATTTTACCATTTATGTGACTCCGTTGTTACCCATTTCGTAACAGACGCCTTAACAGTCCATCTAGTCACCTCACGGAAAGGCTTTGGTCCCACCAAAGAGCCCGACGAGCCTCCCTTGGCGATATCTTCGGCTCTTTCGTTGCATCTGTGGCCTCCGTACAATGGAACACAAACTACAGTCACTGTGTTTTGATAGCTTTTTAAGTGTCTTTCAATATATCTTTACCAGTTTGGATGTTGTATTGTTAAAATGATAAGAAACATTGACGTGCCATTTTTTTTCTTATGAAAGGTAATAATAGTTGGGTTTGGGTTACGCACAACCATAAAAAAAATCGAAGGCGTTTTTATATTTTTGAAATTTGTAACCAGTCTTATTTGCTAATTGCTCATTCAGCAGTACATATGCCTAACTCACTCAGCAGTTTATATTTTTTTTAAAAGAAGGCGTGGGTGGAAGCTTTTGGTAGTTAGAGCAGGGCGCCCCTAATTTTTTAATGCAAGAAATATATTAGATGTTCTGTCTGTCTGAAGATGGGGTAATAAAACTTAGAAAAAATACCCTATGCAAGAGCGTTACAGTTTCCAAAATGAATACCATGAATACAAACAACTTGTTTATTAAAAAAATTTTACTACTCGGGTAGAACAATCTACCTTTCTAAACGGAGAAGAATTACCACTAATTAATACTATGCTATAAAGATTCTATTAAATATCACTGCAGTTGACCTATTTATGTCACTTTATTTATTATATTAATTATTAGAGTACCTACTTAGTACATTTTAATATTCTAACACTATGAATTACAACAATCAAGTATCAATTCCGCAATTTAATCCTAGTACTCACTGCGATTAAACCTCAAATTAATAAGTTAGCACTAGTTATGGTACTAACCAAGTCTTAGATCATGAACTTGACACTATTAATTACTATAACTAAGTTTCAATAGAATACCTCGATACTATCTAGCGATAAGAATTATTCTTGAAAAAATACTTTAATATTACCCAGTTACTATTGTCTAAATATAATAAAAAATTCTGTGTAAATATTAGGAAATAAAAAATATCCACTAAACTACTATTAGTTTATTCCCTTGGCAGCTGAAGTATATAGAAGACTTATAAAATGTCCTCAAAAATACTAAATTAAAGGGCATTTTACTGAAGAAATTAAATAGAAATATAGCCACAATATGCAAGGAGAGCATTGAGCTCAAGTCTACCTATATCAGGACGAGAAGTTAAATAGTAAGTTTTAAATAGTTAAAAATTATCTTTCTGCCATAGATATAGATACAGTAAACTTAACATAAATGACTTACATACCCTAATTTTAATGCATAAATTTATGTAGTTACGAGAAAGAAAGTCATGAAAGGTTTGCGGTAATTTAGAGGACTACCTCTTACTGAAAAACACTAGATAAGGTTAGAGAACTGAACCTCAGTATCTCTTGGCGCGATATTTTAGAAATTTACTTCTCGGTAGATTGTTTTTAGTACTCTCACTAAGAAAACTAAAGATAAATGCACGATCTGTCTGACTGGTCCAACAATTATGATATGACGATGTGATTTAGAAAAATAGGAGATTTCTTAAAAAAAGTAGATCTAACGTCTTTTTTTCTGCTGCTGAAATAACTCAAACTGACTCCTTTACTCTCATCTCGTCTCATCTCTAGTGTCACGATTAGATTGGACTTTTTGGGAGTTTTCCACAAACAAGGCCTGTCCACCACAGCGAGCTGTAAGCCTATTGTGTTACTCCCTGTTCTTAGAGTACGTCATCTATTTTTATAACTCTGATTAGGCTCCATAATGAGCAGTCAGTGTAGTACCTAGCTACTGACTTGGCTTCGTTTTTGTTTGAAACGTGCTAGTTCTGATGGTGCCAGGATAGAACGATATTAGACCTATCAGATTTAAGTGTCTTTTCAGTCGTCAATGACCCTAACCTACCATCATTTAGACAGCCTTTCTATTATAGCTTATTAAGTCAACTGTGAGTTTTACTGAGGAACTCTTAATGAATTCCTTAGCTTGTCTCTGTCCTAGCTTGATAATGCACAATTCCTGACACTCCGTTGCTTTCTATTTCGTAACGGATCTGTTAACAGCATCCCTGTTTACTCCATAAAATGGTTCTGGTCTGGTACTTTGTCTTTTTCATTGGCCCTTTCGTTGCCTCTATAGTCTTCGTGCCTTGGAACTCAAGCTAGAGACATTTTGTTTTGACTACTTAGCTCTTTAAATACCTTATAGCAACTTTCTACCAGTTTATATATTGTTTTGTTGACCTTGATTGCCTCTAGTGGTTCTCGGATTAGCTTACCACCGTCTTATAGTTGTCCCGTTCTACATTTCCTTCCCTCAGTGTTATATGGCGGTCTCTTCCGCCTGAAACATTGTGGCTAGATTTCCCATAGGCATTGCAAGGCTTGTTCCCGCCATTCGTGTCAAGATAGAATGGCACCTAGAGGAGAAGTGATTGAGTAAAGTGGAGAGTGAAAATTAGGTTCGTCTCGCGGCATCACTAAATATTGATGATATGTATGATGATAATAATAATGTGGTAGTTAACATAACTAGATTTGTAACAAATCATACCCATTCTGAGAAGTAGCTTAAGTCTTCATTACCTCGTTAACAGGAGTGTCTCCGTTTCTAAAAAGTACTGCGATATTGATACAGCATGTAGCTATTTTAAATTAAAAGTTAATCGAGCATGCAAAATACACAATTCTGCAAATATCACACAAAAAACATTTAAATCAGTTTCCTTAAATAGGGAGTGTAACGCTAAATGCTAGTTCGCAAAGATCGTACGGGAGCATGCTATATTTAAAGCTGTTTCACGTAGCTACCGACTAAAATCAAAATAGCAATCACTGGGCGTGACATCACCATCAAATGAATATAAGTGTATGCTTGAGCATATCCTTCTAGCAGTTAATCGATTGCCATGTTTAAAAGTATGCTAATCGTGCGCAATTTTTCCGTCAAAATCTATTGCTTGCACTGTTATTTATAATTACATCTATGGTTCGATTACATATAAATACTCATTGCAAACGAGTATTATCTCTAATTTCAAGATCACGCCATAAACCACCATTCGGAAGAAACGGCAGTGCCATTTGAATAATAATTGTTACAAATTCCAAGAATGTTATATGAATAATCTTGAACGCTACCGCCTTCGTCGAGATTATGAAAAAAAATTATCATAAGTAATGGGCTGGCGTATAGCGCCATACACCCAAACGTACGGTGTTACATATCGCTCGCATGTTGAATTTGAATAAATTATAGTAGATCCAAGAAGCAATTTTTTTCTTGCACGTGCTCATGTAATGTGGCGAGCCATGAATTCGTATAGCCGTTATGCACCTTACGAAAGTATTTTTTCATCTAAAGAGAATTCATTTTGATTTAATTAATATAATTCTTTTAGCCATCTCATACATGCTAATGAATGAGTGCATTATGTATAGATTTGGTTGGTTTTGTAAGATGGTCCCTAGATATAGTAAAGAAATTTAGGAAATGTCCAATCAGTTCTAAGGAAGATATCTCCGATAAAAATACTCGGCAGATGGCGCTGAACGACAGATTACTATCAAATTAAGAATTACCAAATGATTAAACTACAATCAGATGTATACCTTGAAATTCGGTCAACATCAGTTTTCGTAATAACTCAACCAGCACCGTCTGCAATCGAACACCTGGCCTAGCTCGTCTCAGGGTGGTTCGAACTTTATATTTTCCCACTATCAAGTTCCAAATTGATGTACCAGGATATGGAATTAAATCAAAATAAGAAAAAGTCCAAGTCGGGGTTGGACGCCTCCAAGTTTACATTTGTTGGCAAGCCCTATCGTTGTTTATACGGACACAGTAAAAAAAAACTTGGAAATAAAAGAATCAAAGTTCAAACTCAAATGTCAAATTAAGTATATAATTACCTGACGAAGTCTACGCTACCTGCACAGTTACCACTCAAAATCTAATTCTCAAATTCACACAAAATAGTACCAAGTATGTGAGGCCAATACTATTATTTTGAAGTAAAAATAAGAGCAAGCTCCTCTAGCCTTTTAAGAAAATTCAATTTAAAAGTTAAATGAGTTACTGTCTAACTAGACACACCCTCTTGTCAACTTGATAGCCTAAATTGAGAGTTTGAAAGGTGTCAAGTAAAAAAGGTTATAAAAAATTCAGAAAACTCCTACTTCTTGTCAACCTGTCAGTCTAATTTAAAATTTGATAGGTGTCAAATAAAAGGTAATAAAATTTAGAAAGATCACTTCTCCGAAACGCTCTGTTGTTACCTGCAACTTAGACGGTGATAGAAATACCGGTCTTATCACATGTCAAAATGCTATGTTATGTTCTAATATCAATGCCAAAATAAAGTAAAAAGGTATTAAAGTGAATAAACTTCCTCGGATATAAAATGCACTAGAGATTATCCATAAATCTAGCACCCATAAGAAGTAAATAATGAAACTAGGCCGGCGTAGTAACACTTCACAAAAGGTTTTATATATAAATATACTCTAGTGGATTATGATGATTGCTATCACTTACTAAAGAAAATATTAAAGCGTTTTAGGAAAATGTTTGAGTACTAAATTCTGTTTAAATTTAAAAGTCTCTACAATGAAGTAATTATTTCTGGCACAATAGTGCTGACTAAACGTGATAATATGTATAAAAATAAACTTATCTTGAAGAACGATCTCCTGTAGAGTTATATCCGAAAACTGGCCATCATCCTTCTCTGTATGTCTAACAACCCAAATTAGTCAGGTTCCAGGTAATAGTGGCTCTTTCTACCCTACAGGGAATCAGCAATTAGAACCCCGCAACAACCAGCTACCGGAGTTCCGCTGCTAAAATCCAGCAACTTGAATGCAACTACTAGAATCCAATTACTAGTATCCAATTACTAGAATCCAATTACTAGAACCCCCAAAACGGAAATTAATCCATAACAGCAACATAACATGAAATTAACAGAAATGCCAAAACTCGACCCCAAAAATCTAATTGAAATTCTACATTCAAAACAACTTAAAACAGCTTACCCAAAACTGGGGTTCACCAAAACCTTCCTGGGTATCTTGAAAGGATTAACGGGCATATTGCCATTATAGCGGTTGCTAGAAATTTCTTCTACAAGCAACTAACCCTCTCTCGAGAGTCTCAAACGACTTCCAGCCTATTTCATTTACGAAATAATACACTTCTCGAGAGCTACCTCTCACCCCAAGGAACTTTCTTTGGCTAATGATAAAACAAAAGCCTCTCAAAATCAACAACAACAGTTTTCTCCAATTTTCCCTTCCCCTACTGGATTGATAAACAGAAACAAATCTGTAATCACGTCAAAAATTATCGACTGACATTCAACTAAAAATCCTTAAATGTCAATTCAGATACTGCTGTCAGAAACCTAGACAGGTACGAACTTATCGAAAAAAAGACAATATCCCTTCCTAAAATGGAGAATTTCCACCCGTAACAACATTGAGAAGAAAGTAGAAGAAGAAAGTCCAAAAGTTGAAAAAGTTTAAGCTGCTGGATTTGCGTCAGTACTCGCTTTATGTATTATATAATAGGTGTATGCTTGAGCATATCGTTCTAACAGTTAATCGACTTGAAGTCCAGTTGATTGAAGCTATCTGACAAAAATATAATTTTGTTCTCAAAACCGGCCTTTTTATGTAAAAATTAACGAAATTCTGCTATAGTTTCATTAATAACAATATTTCCATAAATTATCAAATAATTTATTATTCCATCACAGTCAGAGCTATACTGAATGATGCATTTTCAATTTTCCATTGCACAGAGTAGGAAAGGAACTAATGCGATGGTTCCAAAATTGTGTTTAATATGTGGTTAATACAATTTTCTGGCTTTGGAAGCTTGTGTCTGTTAAGATCTTGTGGCCGTGATTTTTCGTTGCCAGGTAAAAGCTCTATCGTACCACAAAGTGCGAGAATGGTTCAAGAAATTTTGAGGGAGAGTAATATTGATGAGATGGCAGCAAGGAACCGTGAAGTGCACCTAATATTCGTGGACTTAACAAAGGCCTATGATACTGTACCGATACACAAACTTTGGCAAATCCTAGAACACACCCCCATAAGTAACACTGCGATAAGAGCTATCAAAGAACTGTATGAACACCCAACATCCAGAGTTAAGATAGGAACTACTCTGTCAGATAGCTTCGAAGTTACAAAGGGTCTGAGATAAGGATGCTGCCTCTCCCCCACACACTTTTTAAAATATATTTAAACGAAGTATTGAAGAACTGGCGGAGATCATGCAGTGGAATGGGCATACAACTGAATGAAGACACAACCCTATATACCCTTCACTTTGTAGACGATCAGGTGGTTATTGCGCAGGATAAGGAAGATCTAGAGTTCATGAGTCGAATACTATTCAAACACTATGAGGAATGGGGCTTACCAGTAAATAAAACAAAAGCTTAGCATCTTCGAGTTGGGGGAGATAAAATGGAGGTTCTCGAATTTGATCAACAAGCGACCATAGATGCCTGTAATGATAGAGGAAATACAGAAACGACAAATATGATGGTATGGACACGTCGAAAGAATGGGAGAAGAACGTATTCCCAGTCCCAGACAAATTATGAAATAAGTGCCAACGGAAAGAAAAAAGAAGTACACCAAAAAAAAAAAACAGGGATGGGAGGAATAGAGCGGGCAACGTCTGAGCGCAATCTAAGAGGCTGGAAACTTGGAATCCGAAAGGCGTAGGACGCTATAACAACCGATATAGTATAGTAGAATAATATTGAGCAAATAGAGTGGCCTGCTGAAGATCCCGATATGATTGTTATAAAGCATGGATGGAGTAAAATAATATTAAGTTTGAATCAGAGGGAGTATGATTATAAGAATCTGGATGATGATCAAAATAACCTATGCTTTTTCATTACCTATTCTGCTTTTCTCCATACTTTGTATAATATACAAATATCCTTGCGAGGGAAAGACGTCTTCTTGAGATCAAGCTTAACTGGAACGATTTCTCAGTATCTTAAGAGTTCGTCAATATCCGTTAATTCGTTTGAATTGAAAGCTTCAACTTTAAAAATGACAAAAATGTTTCGAGATATTGACTTAGACCTCAAATCGTGTCTGTTATATTATAATACAATACACAACAAAACTTGTTCAATTTTTGGACTACTTCCTTCTCAGCCCTGTTTGCTAATGCAAAGCGGCACCTTGAGGTGAAATCATAATGAAATGACCCTTCAGGATCTGCAATTTTCATAAAAATTCTCCAATTCGTTTTCAAACTATAGCAATAGTTAATTTTCTGAGCTTCCACGTTGGGTACCCACGGCAAGGAACCTGTTAGCCTGTTAATAACTTCGTTTCGGACACATAATAAGCTTCGAGTTTCATCGGGGAAAATCATTTGATATTTCGTAATGGTGTTCAAAAGAAAAATCTGCTAAAATTAACACCTACTCAGCTGCTAGTCCTGAAGATTGTAGATATGCCATGGATTATATTAATGGCACAGTACCATCTCTTCAAGCCCATCTTAAACATGTGGCGAAACATTTCACAGCTTCCTCGTGTTCCACCAGTGTAACTGATGATATTATTTCATCGCTCTCTTGATTGTCAGCATCTTCTTCATTTCGTGTATCTGAAGCGATTTCATCAATTATTTCTTCTTCAATTAGGAATGCAAAACATCTTTATTTTCTCATTGCACCCATTCATGTATACCCTGATTCGACACAGTTTCGCCGATTT
>JAEQML010077600.1:0-12813 GCA_016904865.1 Pissodes strobi | reverse complement strand
CCATACACACATCAACTACAGCTTACCGAAAGGGACACCCCTAACCTACACAAAATCATCGAATAACCGCAAAATAACTAACTCTAACCGATCGCTTCCCTCCCACCTGTCGCCTCACAGATATTAACGAGTGCGAGTCGAATCCCTGCGCCGCAACCGCTTCGTGCCTGAACAGTAACGGGAGCTACACGTGCGTGTGTCCCGAGGGGTACACGGGATCAGCTAACGAGGAGTGCGTCGATATCAATGAGTGTGGAATGCCTGGCGCTTGCGGGATTAACGCCAAATGCATTAACGTTCCCGGGTCCTTCAAATGTCTGTGCCCGTCGGGCTTTACCGGACAGGGTCATCTCTACTGTGAAAGTTAGTCCGCAATTTTTTTTGAGTCACTCTCTTGTATATTGCCCGTTTTGGTTTGAGTCTTAAGGAGGTTTTGGTTCGCTTGAACGAATGGATTTAATTAGCAACGGATTATTTTTGTAACAATATCCACTTGAATATACTGTCCTAAATCCTTAAAAGGTTAGTAGATATGCAAGGGGAGTACATGCTCAATCTAGCTGAGGGTTCTGAGTAACATCGCCCATTTGAACTATAGCATATTTAAAGGCATGGCACCTCATACATGTCGGCAAACTCGGACCCTCCACGAATTGCCGGCTATAACGTCATCTAGAGTCGGCTAAGTTAGTCATATCCTTTTAAAGGATTCGCTTGATGTAGAACATCCTAAAAAATTAATTTTGTCTCTGTATACAGCTTTAGGCAGGCCTGCTAAAGTTTTAAGCTTATCTGTACACAACTTTAGACAGGTCTGTATACAGCTTGAAACCGCTTTAAGCAGGTTTGTATACAGTTATCTTAGATCTGTATCAGAACTGTCTAAAACTGTCCAAAACTGTATACAGACCTATCTAAAGCTGTCTAAAGCTCCGTAAAGCTGTTTATAAACCTGTTTAAAGCAAAAGAGGATTCTTTAAAAGGATATGACCTGAGTGGTCGAATCTTGATAAAGTCATGTCCGGGACTTTGTGGTGAATGCGGGGTCGTGGGGTTCGGAGACATGTGCGAAGTGACGCGCCCCTAAATATACCATAGTGGTGTTAGCTAAATTCTTGGGATTCCCAGCTGGAGCGGAAGTGCAAAAGAAATTTTCTTATGAAGCTTAGCATGGAAAAATCGCCAAATTTGAACTTCATTTTCCCTTGTGTATCTACTAATGTTACTTTTACTTTGACCAATACGCATTTCCGCCTCGAAGAAAAAATACATCCATTTCAAATCTCACAAACCAACATTACCAATGAAATTCACGCTAGCTAATAAGCTCAATTTATAAACTAAAGCTTAATGGGTATTTAAAATTGTTTACTTATTAACAGTATTAAACAAATTTAACAACTCGTGCAAAGTTGTTTCAGTATCAGAGGTGATACCTCTAACCAAAACTTCCTTAGACCCTGATGTAGACTTCTCGACCTGTGGAATGCTTATCCGATTTGCTTATTGATTCAAGGGTCTGAAATATAATATTTATGGAATATTTTTATATATTGTTCAATTTACCAAATAGTTCGACTTGGATTCAAAATCGAAGAGATAAATTTATATTTAAAATTAAATTGAAGAAAAACTATTTCAGATCCTGAAGATGCTTGTTCGCAATGGTAAATCGGAACGTAATTAATCGTTGTCCTAGGGTCCGGCTTGTTCCTGATCGTTTAATTTACCAGGAAGATCATTTTTGGAAGGATACATTATTTTATCAACCTTCCCGGTAAATTTAACCACCACGAACAAAGACGTACCCTAATATTTGTAAATGTAGCTTAGCCTCAACTTCAGTTCCACTAACTTTCCCGTATGTTTTACGTTTTATTTTCGGGAGTTCTCGCAAAAGATCAGTCTGATGATAGAACATAGTGCAACGTCGCATTAGAGAACTATAGCCGTAACACGCGCAATATGTGCATTCGTGCGAAACCTTTTGGACACACCCGCGCACTTGCACATGTGAACTTCCGGCTATAGTTCCCCACAATTAATGCGTTACGCTATCATCACTGACTGTTCAAAGTTGTGTAGATGGGCCCAAAGTGTATTTTCCACATAACCACTTTAGAACGTTGATTGGTAGAACCTGTTTAGTCTGTTTGACCTATAGAAAGCCTAACTGTACTGTATACATTTTTGTACAATCGTATTTGTAATGTAATGTACTATTTTGCCTTGCAGAAAATGTAATTAATTTCTGTTTCAGCTGGTAAACTTCTTGTATCGCACTTGTTAGTGTGTCTTTACTTGTTCTGTTTCTTGCAGTCTGTCCTCTTTTGGTATGCTAGCGCTTTTTAAATATGAATTTTTGGAAAATGTTTTATAAAATGTTCTCAGATGTAAATGAGTGCGACCCGAACCCGTGCGGAGAAAACGCAATTTGTAAGGATACCGTTGGAAGTTTCATTTGTACGTGCAAGGAAGACTATACGGGGGATCCGTTTAAGGGGTGCATCGATATTGACGAATGTGCCACATTGGATAAGCCTTGTGGTACTCATGCTGTTTGCGAAAATGCCGTGCCAGGCTATAATTGTATTTGTCCTCAAGGATATCAAGCTAAGCCACGACCTGAAGTTGCTTGTGAACAAGTAAGTTGTTATTTTTAAACTACCTATAATTTTGCCAAATTATGGTTGCGAAACAATATTTGAATGTTAGTGATTCATGTCTATATATAGTCAAGAATAATACATATTCAGAAATTGAGAAAACATGTAAAATTCCATAATAAAATTGCTGACGGCAAAAATATATTTGCTTATATTTTTAATGGAATACGAGTAGTGTATTCATGAGAGTGAGTCCTCATGGAGGAGGTAAATACTGGGGAGTCTCTCTAATCATGAAATAAATATATGCCACCCTGTAAAATCATGATACATTTCCTATCCTTGTCTACCTTAAAGATGTAGACATAAGGATTAGTGTGTTGTTTTATCCTATAATGTAACCTTGTTAAACTACCCTGCAGTTATCAACCGGTCAACACGCCGCGCCTGCTGAGGATGCTCTCACCATGAAATAAGATTTTGCCTTGATATATTTTGTATGTAACCATCAGGTTTTATAACCACTTAAACTGTTATTATAAAACTAGCTGCTTAGAATCCCCCACTTTAATTCAAAATTTGTAAAGTTAAATTATGGCTTATACCAGAAAAAGAAAGAGTGTAGCAAGTAGCAGGTGGTGAAAAAAATAAAGTAGAAAAGAAAAAGCCCATGTATAGAAAATGAGTGTTTTATTTGCTTCAAATTAATGGAAAAGACAGACATTTTGCTAAGTTTTGTGATCATTAGTGCTGTTTTCAGTGTTTAGCAGAGTGGAGAGTCACAAAGAGAGATTCTGCAGTTTGAAGAAAATAATTTAATTGCCAAGGAAGAAGTTTCTAATGCATATCTGCATGTTAGAAGGAAATGTCTTTATTAGAATGCCTCCTTAATCAAAGCTGAAAAATGAAAGCTGGAGTTATATAAAAGAAGATATTAAACATATAAATATCGAGAGGGTTCCGAAACTTGTAAATTATAAAGATATGGGCCCAATACACATTGAAAAATTCGAATTCATAGGTGAACACGATGTAAATAATTTCATGGGAATTGAAGCAGAACCATGCAATTCAAACGAATTAGAAATGAACCAAGACGATAATTATGCAGCTGGACATGTGGTGTTTTTGAAAAACTTTAATGAAGTTCCTTTTGTTGACAGAGTATTTTGTATAACCCAAGGTAATGTAATTGTACAAACAAGAAAGCCAACCCATTAGAAAGCGTTGTGAACGTGCAAAAGTGAACATTTTATCAAATATTTATATTCAGGCAATTTTTAAGATATGGGTCCAATAAACATTGAGAAATCCGAATTCATAGGTGAACACGATGTAAATAATTTCATTGAAATTGAAGCAGAACCATCCAATGCAAACGAATTAGAAATGGACCAAGAAGATGCATATGTAGTTGGAAATGTGGTGTTTCTGGAAAACTTCAATGAGGTTCCTTTTTTGTCCGAGTATTTTGCATAACAAAGTTATGTAATTGTACAAACGTTTTCTGATAGAGAGGAGCACATATTATGTTATTTTCTTGTTTTTGGTCACGAATATTTTCTTCAAAATTCTATTCATAAACACTCATTATAAGAGGAAAATGGACTATTCAATCAATGAGTGACAGGTTGATAGTAGGACTGACCCCGGCCATTCTCAACACAACCAAATAAAAGCACTTGAAGCTTCATTCACGCACAAGCTGTGTTTTACCTAATTCATCCAATGTCCCCATCTTGAAAGCCAACCCATTAGAAATCGTTGTAAAAGTGTAAACGTGAACATGTTATCAAATATTTATATTCCGGCAATTTTAAGTAACAATAGTGAAGTTTTAAGGCAAGATCTAAAAATTAGACTTGAAAGAAGTTATGATGTTAAATAATATTTATTCGTTCATGATAACAATTCCAACGAAATATTGTTAGATTTATCTTTAGACGATAATGTTGCTTTAGAAAATAATTATTTTAATTTAAATTTAGGAGAAAATGCTGAAATCACATCTTTCTTCATCTTCTTCAAGTGCCTATTCGTTCCGAATATTGGCGATCATCTTGGATATGATGACTTTGTTCACGGCTGCTCTAAATAGTTCGGTAGTAGTTTTTGAGAACCATGTTCTTAAGTTTTTAAGCCATGATATTCTCCTTCTTCCTGGTGGTCTTCTGCCATAAACTTTCCCTTGGAGAATGGACTTTAAAAGGTACTATTTGCTTTCGTTCCTCATAATATGTCCGAGGTACTCAAGCTTTCTTCTCTTGATGGTGTTACTTCATTCTTTCCATTACTGTCTTGTTGGTCACTCTGTTCTGTAAAGCCACATTTCGAAGGCTTCGAGTCTTCTTTGTGTTGCCTCAGTTAATGTCCATGACTCTATCCCATAGAAAAGAATCGAGAAAATATAGCATCGGAGGAGTCTGATTTTGATATCGATGTTGAGGTTGTGACATTTAAACAGTTTAGCCCTTTGCTTTCTCTATTCTACACCTGATCTTCTGTGAGTGGTCCCAATTATCATTGATGATAGTTCCCAGATAAGTGAACTGTCTTACTCTGTCTATTGGTGTGTTGTTGATCGTTAAGCCGTACCTTCCCCAGTCTCTCTATTGATTACCATGAATTTGGTTTTACTAATGTTAATTTCTAAGCCATAGTTACTGCTGATGTCTTTTATTTTGTTCATTAGTTCTTGTAAGTTGTTCAAGTGGTCAGTGAAAACCACAGTATCATCTGCGTACCGGAGGTTGTTCATTCGTTCTCCATTCAGCAAAATTCATATGTCGGCATTCTCAAGGGCCTCTTTAAAGATTTCCTCCGAGTAGAAATTAAATATGAGTGGTGACAGGATATAGCCCTACCTAACTCCTCGAAGAATGTTTACTGTGTTGGTTTGCTCTTCTATATTAATTTTAATAGTCGCTGATTGATTCCAGTAAAGGTTTCGGATGATCCTTAGATCTTTATCATCCATCCCCGTATTCATTAAGACTTCTATCATCTTTTCATGTTTTACTCTATGGAACGCCTTCTGGTTGTCTATAAAACAGGCAAAAATATCACAGTTCATATTCCTACAGCGCTGGAACAATACTTGTAGACAGAAAAATGCATCTCTTGTACCCATGCCCTTCATAAATCCAAATTGTGTATGTGACATTCTTTCCTCGCATATCCTATAGATTCTTCGATGAATGATTTCGAGGAACAGCTTTAGCATGTGACTCATAAGACTAATTGTTCTATAGTCACCACATGCTTTGGTTCCCTGTTTCTTTGGAAATATTATAAATTCAGAGATAAGCCATTCTTTTGGAATGTTGTAGTATTGTAGATGCTTTTCAAAATGCCAGTCAGGAATGTGATGGAGTCATCCTCAAGAAGCCTAAGGAATTTCGAATGTACTTCATCCGGCCCTGGAGCCTTTCCTTCCCTTAGCGCATTAATGGCAGCTCTGACTTCTTCTCTCATGATATCTGGTTCGGACTCAGCCTGACTGGAAGGTGGGGGGGTCTCCTCTCTCATGAAAAAAACAACTGTTCTATATACTTCTTCCAAGTTTCTTTAATATCTTCTCTATCCACAATCATCTCTCCTGCATCATTTACAACTTCCTACGTACATTGAACTCATCAAATCTGCTTTGCAAAACTTCTATTTCTTGGCATTTCTCATCCATGCTTGTGTATGTTGAGGAACTGTTCTTCGGTTGTCTCCGTTCTTCCATGAGTAACAAAATTTCTTCTGTCATCCATGATTTATGTGTTCCTCCATCATTCTTCAGGCACCTATCTTTGACATTAGTTGTTATTTAAGCAAGTATCATTATTTGTTCTTCTGTGTTATCAGTCTCCTCTGCAATCTTCATTTGTCGTTGATGTCCGTCTTTACTTGGTTCCTTACTGTGTCCTAAGATTATATTTTGGTTGTTTTTGTTTTATGTATAATCTTAAATTATGTCTGCACCCGGGTATGTTTTCACGCTTGTCAAGCTCTTTCTATATCTTCGATTTACTAAGATATAATCTATCTGGTTTCGGATGATATGGTCTCTTCCGTCATCTCTGGGAGAAGTCCAGGTGTATAGTCGTCTCTCTGGTAACTCATAGAAGGTGTTTGTTATTACTAAGTAATGTTTGGAAGCAAATACACTGAGAGTTACCCCCCATACGTTCCTAACGCCAAGCCTGTGAGGTCCAATGTGTTTCCCTTATCTTCCCTTGCCTATTTTAGCATTGAAGTCACCCATTAAGATAAGGATTTCTTGTTTAGGGAGTTTCTTTATAAGATCTTTAATCTGAGAGTAAAATTCTTCTACTTTCTCCTCACTGTGATCAGTAGTAGGTGCACCTGTATTATAATGGTGTTCACTGGTGACGTATTCAATTGTAGAAGCATGACTCTTTCGTTCATAGGCACAAAATTAGTGACGTGTCTAGCAACATCCTTTCTAATAATCAATGCCACTCCGTGTTCCATTAGTTGTTCCAGAATAGTACACTCTATAACCCTCCATGTCGCAGTAGCCGGAGCCGGGCCATCTCAACTCACTCACTCCCTAATCTCTATACTCAATCTTCTCATTTCCAACAGCGCATTCTGAATTTTACCAGCTTGGGCCATTGTCTTCGCATCTTTGGAAAATAATAATTTTGATTTAAATTTAAAAGAAAATCAAAATATTGTTTTGGAAAATAATTCAAATTTGGGAGAAAATAGTGAAGAATATGATATGTCGTTAGCAGTTTTAAATGATATGACAAAATATAATGATTTAGCAGAAAATGAAGATATTGTTTTAGACAATAATTTAAATGCGGGAGAAAATAGTGAAGAATATGATATTTATAACAAGTTTTAAATGATATGACAAAGATATAGCTTATTTTGGAATATTTCAATTTGAAGCAGATTGTAATGTATAGCTTCAATTAAAAATAATGTTTGTTTCATCAAAAAAATTAAAACAACCTCGTGTTCTCGACTAGATGAAACAATAGATAATTTTAAAAGTAATAATTTGTTAAACAATTTAAATGATCTCATTGAGGTATTAAGGTTCTAGAGGGAGGAAAAAATTTTTTTCACCATGAGAGAGAATCCTCCCGGAGGAGGTGACTCACTCTCATGGATACACTACTAATACATCATTTTTTCTTCGAAAATTATTTTTATGGGAATAGCATTAAATTACGGACTCAGTGGCGTAGATAGGTTTTTTCTGAGGAAGTCTCGACCAATTTGTCACTTAGATTACAGTAGGTAACGTAATAATAGTTGCATTATTTGGCCATGGACATCTCTGGGAGCTCCAGATCCCTTGGACCTTTTCCTGTATCTATACCACTAATTCCACCTTTTTGAGCCAACGATGCTTTACTAATAGGGTATATTAGGGCTCTAAAAAGTGCGTGAGAAAAATTGTCCACCTTGAGCTCATCATTTGAACTACGCATTTTTAAACATATTTTTTTTAAATTAAATTTTAGGTTGACGTAAACATTCTTTGCGAATCGAATTTCGATTGCACTAACAACGCCGAATGCATAGAGAATCAATGTTTCTGTCAAAAAGGATTTATACCAAAAGGCTCCGTCTGCATAGACGTAAACGAATGCGGAAACGCGACCAATCCCTGCGGACCGTACTCAAATTGTATCAATTCGATCGGCAGCTTCCACTGTGACTGTGAAAGCGGGTATGTCGGTGCCCCACCAATGGTCGAATGTAAAGCGCCATGCGAGGACGTCAAGTGTGGCAACCATGCTTATTGTAAACCCGATGGCAATGAGGCCTACTGTATTTGTGAGGACGGTTGGACGTTTAATCCTAGTGACATTTCAGCTGGCTGTATTGGTGAGTAATTATTATTATTATTATTTTACCATTTAACCCTGCCTTGTCCTTATTATGAAGGAACGATCCCTTATACACCCGTTTCAATTAGAGTTTATCTATCGATTCAGGCAGGAGTGCATATGGCTATCAAAGCGCTTGAAAGTATAGAAAGACAAGTCAGAGATTTCGTTGCAGGGTTGAGGGCTAGATATAGATAGTTTCAAATTTCCTCCTGGGAATAGTAACAGGACACGTTTTTACCCTTTGAACACTGAGTAGAATTCTATCTCAGATTCAGAAGAGAGTGTGATAGTGGAGAGAAGATATGTGGTACATCGCAACGAGCTTTTAGATTTTCCACCTAGATGTTTG
Organism: Pissodes strobi; assembly: GCA_016904865.1. Taxonomy (NCBI): domain Eukaryota; kingdom Metazoa; phylum Arthropoda; class Insecta; order Coleoptera; family Curculionidae; genus Pissodes; species Pissodes strobi. The sequence continues at coordinate 3,994 of JAEQML010077600.1, read as the reverse complement.
CTACTTCGAGATCTTCTCACGTTTCGAATATTTAAAATCAATATATTTGTCTTTCAGATATCAACGAATGCGACAAAGCCAACGGCCCAAGCGGTAGATGCGGTAGCAACGCTCAATGTACAAATCTACCGGGAACTTTTGCCTGTCAGTGCCAGCCGGGCTTCACTGGAAACCCGAACAAACAATGTACTGATATCAACGAATGTGCTCTACCGAACATTTGTGGCTTGGGCGCCGTATGCGATAACCATCCGGGAGGATACGCGTGTGAATGTCCTGAGGGCACTGTGCCAGATCCAGACGCCAAGACTAAATGCAATGAAATCGTCACTTGCGTAGTTAATGCAGACTGTCCTGGAAATGCGTTGTGCGACGAAAAGAAACGTTGTCTCTGTCCCGAGCCGAATATTGGAAATGATTGTAGACGTAAGTCAATTATCTGAGCTAATGACTCGCCATTATTATGTACCTCATATTTCACCAATAGATTTTTTAAAACTATTTCTATTTCAGATCCATGCGAAGCAATTAACTGCGCACCAAATGAAGAATGCATGCTCGCCAACCATATAGCAAGCTGCATATGCAGTTCCGGCTATTCGAATACTACTTCAGGATGTGCGGATCTCGATGAGTGTGCAAATAACCCGTGTCAAGCGGGAGCTATTTGCAAAAACGAACCTGGAACATTTTCTTGTCAGTGTCCTGGAGGTACCTCAGGAGATCCTTATAGAAGCGGTTGTAGTCGCATAGCTCCTCCAACTTCAGAATGTTCTAACGCGAATCCTTGCCCGACTGGGGAGCAATGTATTTTAGATGAATTTACTAGTGAAAGTGTGTGTATTTGCGTAAATGGTTACGTCAGAGACCATGCATCGGGCAAATGTAGAGATCATGACGAGTGCACCGAGCTAAGAGACAAGCCACCTTGTGGAATAAACGCTATATGTAAAAATCTACCTGGAAGTTACGACTGTCAATGCTCGCCAGGTTTCAACGGCAACCCTTTCTTGGAATGCCTCGAATGCAACAGCCCAGACTGCCGATGCCAGCCACCATACGAACTAAAAGATGGCAATTGTGCTTTAGCCAGCTGCGGACCCAATAACACTTGTCCTAACGGAGCAGAATGTATTACTATAACTGGAGGCGTTAGCTATTGCGCTTGCCCGAAAGGTTATAAACCATCCCTCGACGGAACATGTGAGGATATCAACGAATGTATGGAGCAACAGCAAACGTGCGGCTACGGAGCGCAGTGTATCAATCGACAAGGCTACTTCGAATGCCATTGCCCGGAAGGATACAGCGGAGACCCTTATAATGGCTTATGTTCACCAGCTCAGAGAAAATGTATCAGCGACAAAGAGTGTCCGGAAAACGAACGATGTGTGCAACCCGGTGAATGTGTATGTCCTCCACCATATTTCACCGACATTTTAGACGATAATAGGTGCAAAAGCCCTTGTGAACGGTTTCCTTGCGGTATTAATGCCAACTGTACCCCCAGTGATCCACCTAGGTGTGCCTGTAAACCTGGCTATGAAGGAGATCCTCTTCACGGGTGCACAGACATCGACGAATGTAAAGTAGAACCTTGTGCCTATGGCGCCCACTGTCTTAACTTACCAGAGGGCTACAAATGTATCTGCCCCAGAGGCATGACAGGGGACCCGTATAGAGGTGGATGCGTCCTTGATACCCCAGGAACTGTGAAATCCGAGTGCCAATCGGACAAAGATTGTGTTAAAATTTTAAGTTGTATGGACGGAACGTGCGTCAGTCCGTGTGCTACTGTTTTATGCGGATCAAACGCACGGTGCAGAGCTGACAATCATAAACCGATTTGTGAATGTAATGCTGGATTTGTTAAGAATGTCAAAGGCAAATGTGTCTCTCGTAAGTAAAACATTAAATTTTATTACAGCGGACAATATTTTCATTTATAATACGTTCAATCACGCAAACTGCTGATAACCAATAAATAGTATTATTAATTTAAAGGTATCTTGTAGAAAGTCTGAAAATCCATGACGATATCACGATATCACTAGTTTTTGTTATTTTAAACAATTTTGAAACTTTCGTGCAACTCGCTGCTGCCTTACAAACAATTTCCTGAGATATATTGTTTTATTTTTCAGCTTGCGAAGATTTTTCCTGCGCTCCAGGAGCTCAATGCATCCTGACCTATAATGGACCTGCCTGCAGATGTGTAGAAGGCTTAATGGGAAACCCATTTCCAGGTGGCACTTGTACAACGGATGTCTGCTCTTCAAGCCATCCGTGTGAAGATCACAAAGTCTGCATTAGTGGGCGCTGTAAACAAAGATGTCAAGGCATTATCTGCGGCGTGGGAGCGCATTGTGAAAAGAACAGTAATAAATGTGTCTGCGACCATAACTTAGTTGGAAACCCTGATGTTATTTGTATGCCTCGTAAGTATGGTTATTGTTTTTAAAAATCTTGCACTGCGCTCACTCGAAACCAAACTAATCGAAAGTGAAATCGAGTCATGATCAATTATTCCTTTAGGTCCTGCAAAATGACTTACATTTGACATGCTATCCATATTTCTAAAATACTGGATTTCAGAAATAAATGTTTCGAGAAACCATGATTTCCGATACAAAAGTAATGAATTGCTATCTTTCGTTTCAGCTAAAGCCGGCCCAACATGTGACCCAAGCTGCGGTAAGAACGCGCACTGTGAATACGGTCTTATCACCAACCAATGTGTCTGTAACAGCGGAGCTGTGGGAAACCCTTACGAAGCTTGTTCGACAGAAAAAATTCAAGATCGAAAGGGATGCTCATCTTCTGCTTGCGGCTTGAACGCCGATTGTATTGAAACCTTCAACGGAATCGAATGCGCTTGCAAGCATGGATTTGTCGGAAATGCTTATATTGAATGTAAAGATATTGATGAATGCAACAACAATGCTTGTGGTAACAGTGCCGTATGCATTAATACTGTTGGCAGTTATGATTGCAGATGTAAAGAAGGATATGCCGGCAATCCTTTCGTAATGTGCACACAAGTACAAGGAGGCATCTGTCGAGAACCAGAAAATTGCCAGTGCAACGATAATCTTCTATGCCCCACTGGTTACGCATGTAAGAGAGGCCAGTGTCGAGATTTATGTGATTCTATTCGTTGCGGACCCAAAGCGGCATGCGATAATGGACAATGTGTTTGTCCTCCGGGATATATTGGCAACCCTAAAGACCTCAAATCCGGTTGCAAAATCCAAGGCCAGTGCACAAGTGATACTGAATGTACAAATACAGAAATTTGCTTCCAACTAGGCAAAGGATTAAGAAAATGCGTCGACGCATGCACCAAAGCTCAATGCGGTCCCAATGCTGTATGCGTTGCATCCAAACATCGAACCTCTTGCATTTGCAATCCTGGCTATAAAGGCAACCCCGGAGATTTAAGCGTGGGATGTCAAATCGAAGAAAGAGTGAACCCTCGAGAATGTTTGGAAGACGCCGATTGTAAATTTGGAACTATTTGCGCCATAGATAGAAACGGAATTCAAAAGTGTATTAATCCATGTGAAACAGTCGCCTGTGGACCTTACGAAGCTTGTGAAATTGATGTGGCTGGTCATCCAACTTGTGCTTGTAAAAATGAATACTTATGGAACCCCGTAACATCGGCATGCGAGAAACCAGCAGTTCCTGAGTGCAAGCATGATAGCGATTGTGAACCTATATCATCATGTCAACCCGATGCGCTGGGTATACTTAAATGTGTAGCAGTGTGCGCTCAGTTTACCTGTCCCAATAACTCTGCTTGCGTGGCAGAAGCCCATAGAGGTCAGTGTCAATGTTTCGACGGCTATTCTGGAAATCCAAATGACAGAAACGGATGTCAATTAATCAAGCAAGATGTATGTACTTCTGATTCACACTGCTCAGAACAGGACACCTGCAGGCAAAATCCTAAGGAAAACAGATTAATGTGCTTATCCGCATGCGACCTTGT
>MU196473.1:1124-12814 GCA_016904865.1 Pissodes strobi | reverse complement strand
GCTTTTTCCACGTAATATCAAGTTACATATGAGGAACACAACATCTCGTTTTCCTCGAAACAGGTGCGATTTCTACGAATACATCTTACCGCTGCGTCCCGTCAAGTACGGTTCATAAGACGCAGGCAAAGCAACTAGTGCTTTTTAGTGCTCCAAGAAGTTTCGTTAGTGGTTTTTTGGTTTACAAAATATTCAAGATTTAGATTCACATTAAATATTTGCATGTAGAACCTGCACCAATAATAGGTATTCGTCATTGTGCAGGAATTTAAAATCTTGAATATCTCGAAAACAAAAGGAGTACTAACGAAACTCTTTGAATTACTAACAAGCACTAACAAAGCACTAAAGAATGACACTAAATTTGACCTAATCCTAAACACTTTGGGGGCTGACCTGGAATATAAAATCTTGAATATCTCGTAAACTATAAAAGCACTAACGAAACTCTTTGAAGCAGTAACGAAGCACTAAAGAATGACACTAAATTTGACCTGATCCTAAAAACTTTGGGGGCTGACCTTGAATATAAAATCTTGAATATCTCATAAACTATAAAAGCACTAACGAAACTCTTTGAAGCACTAAAAAGCACTAACGAGGCACTTAAGAATCACACTAAATTTGACCCGATCCTAAACACTTTGGGGGCTGACCTTGAATATAAAATCTTGAATATCTCGTAAACTATAAAAGCACTAACGAAACTTTTTTGAAGCACTAAAAAGCACTAACGAAGCACTAAAGAATGAGACTAAATTTGACCCGATCCTAAACACTCTGGGGGCTGACCTTGAATTTAAAATTTTGAATATCTCGTAATCTAATTTAAGCTTCATACTCACTTGCGCGAATTTCGCCTTTATTTGACAGGTATCTATTTTTCGCGCGAATGTAATTTTTCGTTCATACTCATGCACCGCGAAATTTCTTCCGCGAATATTCGCTAAAAAGTTAAAATAGTGTAAAACAACTTTTTTGCGAATTTCGCCAATTTTGTGACGCCAAAACCAACAGATTGGACGTTGACGGTTTGTTATTTCAACTTCCCAGTTTCCAGACAGAGATTTTTTGGGAAAGTCGGTCAAACTGAATTGGATTGGATTTATTCTTAAATAATTTAAAACTTACTGGTATCAGTTAAACGCATCTCTGCAGTTACTAAATAGTGAAAATCCCCCTGTATTTTTCATTGCAAAAATATAGTTTTAACCCACATTTTTTTCTTTGATGCCCTTTGGCTAGTGCAAGTGTTCTGCTTTTATAGTAATTACCAAAAATAAGCAAAACCAAAGAATATTCTACGTAGTAGAATATTCTTTGGCAAAACGTACATCGCATAATAAAACTTATAATTATTAGAATCCATTTCATATACCTGAAAAATCTAAAGTCATATTTTTACTTACTGTTTTTTTTACGGATGAAACAAAATTGACAATTTTTAAAAATTTTTCGCCGAATAATTTAATCCTGGAAATGACAATTATTTATGTCAAAAAAGACGAAATTCGCGCAAGTGAGTATTCACCTTTATACGCACACAACTGAAGTGAAACTTCTCAAAGACATATTACGAATTGAGTTTTTATTTTTTTAAAGCTTCTTTTGTCCTCAACTTTTGCCCCCGGTGTCGACTTTTTTTTAAATTTTTATTTTGCCTTCTTTCAACTTTTTTATTTTTCATAAAGCATTTTTTCTTTCCATTTTTGCCATCTCCGACCTCGTAGCTCAACTCCTTCGCGTTTTTTCGCCGAAAACCGCGTTTCTCTAACTTTTTTCCAGGATCCTCATTTTACTCCGGCTTATGTCCTGAAAATTTTAGCCCTCCAGCTCTGCTGGAACATGCTTCATTAAAGTGTTTTTATGTGATCGGACGGAAAACTACATCTTTCCGATGTATTTTCTCAGTAGGTATAGCGTCGCTTTAGCGAGACTTGCGCAGACGGCGCCAAACTGGTCAGCTTCTGCGCAGGTACCCTTGGAGTGACGTCATAAATATTTACCTTAATGTTTTTATGGCACTTATCGAGACCCTATAATTAACTAAAATTCAAATTAAAATTAATATGTCGTACGGCGACCGACGCACGCGTAGGAATACTAAACTCGGTCGGCACCCTGTTCTTAATGACTCGGCACGGGCTCGCCTCGTGTCGTCCTCGGTCTAGCATGAATAGACCTTTAAAAATCGTCGCGCGCTCATGCGAAAAGCTTGCTGAACGTTGTTTGGATCGGGGCACTATCTGATTATTGATTATTTGCTTTAGTCGGAGTCACTGAAATACAGATTACAAGTGGCTTGAGTCCTTGAGTGACTATAATTATATAAAGATCCGCCTACCTGAGCTCTGCTATTTTTTAAAATATAATTTTCAAGACATTCTTGATTTAAACTATTGCCAGATCAGCTCTTTGTGGTTTAGAACTGATAATGATTTCAATATTACTTTAGCCTCTTAGGAATCAATCGCTCTGATTGGTCAGAGGTGTTGAGTGCATGAAATTCTGTCAGGCCTCCGGCGAGCTGGTATACAGATAGGATGTGGCAAAGGAAAGATTAAACTATAGTTGTGTGAGAAAGGGAGAGTTGATCTAGGTTATAATATAACCTAAACGGTAGCTTTAAATGTAAAAACACTTGCTTGCTCATTATTAAATCGAGAGTTATCGATACAGGGTTATTGCTTGCAAATGTCACCTCTTTATTTTCAAAGTTAGAAAGCTGATTGTTTTACTGAATTAGGAAATCGTCTGATTCTTTTTTATAGATACTAGAAATATGATTTTACAAAAACGCACTGATTTAAACTTATATATTTCTTAATGGAACACCCTGAATATTATTGCATATTCAAATTCTACATAAAAAAGAACACCATGAAAATGAGACTAACTTTTACACTACCTACGATACTATTTAATGGAAACCAAATTATTGAATTAAATGCTCTACATCCTCCCCATTCCCCATTTTCTCTGATACATTTCCTATAAATTCTCTTCAGCCTTTTTAAAGCTGCCAAAATAATACCCTGATTGCCATATTTTAGTGCTTCAACTTCTTGGGTTATACTTTTTTATATAATATTAACGGTTGGCTGACGCCTTTCTTTTCCCAACTTTTCTTTTTAAAAGCCTTACGGCTTACGGTCAAGTCTGGGCTATTTGGTGGCCACCTTATTCGGTCAAATCCACAGATTTTGTGGTCAAATCTGCCCGTCTAAAACTGAAAATTTTCCTTTCAAAATTCTGTTACATCAGCAATGTTGTGGACTGCCATCTTGTTGCCAAAATACATCATGATTCAGCTTTTGAACTACTGGTCTTATTAGTTTTAAATAATTAGGACCGTTCGGATTTCCATTATAAAATATTACCCCTAAAACTCGATTGTTAAGAATCCCACACCATACGTGCACGGATTATCGACCAGAACGTTGTATTTCCCGAATGGAGCAAGGATTTCCAGAAGCCCAAAAGTGCAAGTAACCTATTAAATCTTCCGGATGTCGAAAAAGCTGCTTCATCTGTCCAGACAATTTTAGTGAAAAATTGATCTTGTTGATTCAAGCCTTGTTTCATTTCTTGACAAAAGCGTAATTGCTGCCTTACCTTGACTCAGCGCTTGAACAGGTAAAATTTTTTAGGCATGGAAATTATATTTTGATAAAGTTTTCTGTATCTTATAGTGTGTTTTGCCTGGATCCTCAATAACATTTGGAATAGAAGCGTTGAGATTGTCTAAAATTATAATTACTTACAGGGCCGGCGCTACCAGTTTCGCCGCCCCGGGCAAAAATGTAAAATGCCGCCCCTTTATAACAAAATTTAAAAGATAACCTAAACCCTTCCCACGCTTAGTAGTAAAATAAAAAGTGAGCAAAAAAATTCCTATTAAAACTGTTGAAGTTTTGTTTGCCAAAAATACAAATTTCTTGATTTATGATTTTGGCACTAAAGTGAAATTATGGTTGCACAGTAAAAAAGAAAAGGCACAAATCTAGTATATAATTAGAAAATGCCTATATTAAAAAAATAGTAAAACAAATTATAGAACCACTAAAAATAAAAACCTAATTATTAAAAATACAGTTAAACTGTTAAACTTAAATGTGTTTTTCTCACTTTAAATTCTGAGAATGTTTTGATAATTTTTTTGACATTAATTTCTTCAGCTAGCTCATGTTCTATGGCTAATGTTGTCAAGCCATTTAACCGATCCTCGGTAGTTGTAGAGCGTAAAAAATTTTTGATTAACTCTAATTTGGAGAAACTTCTTTCTCCACTTGCCACACTTGTTGGGAGAGTAAGCAAGATTCGTAAAAGTATACCGAGATTTGGAGCAAAATCCAGCTTTGAAATGAATTTTAAAATATCGATTGGACTTTCTTTTTTATTTATTAAAGCCAAGACCGATACTATCTCGTCTGCCTGGTCATGTTCCGACAAAATAAAGCACAGGGTAAAAAATTCTTTTGCAGCACTTTGTGTGTGTGGCCATTTATTTAAATTATAATAATTTCAATTTTTAAGCGGGTGTTTATGATACTTGTGAGCGGTTTCCTTGAAATATTTTGATATTTTATCTATGCTGTTTCTTCTACCTTGAAAATAGAGGAAGAGCTCTGCTCTAATTCTTCATTTTCGGGTTGCTCGTTTATTTGTATTGTTCAATTCTTTCGTTCGAAAGATGCTTCATGTGACACTTTCTGGTAAACTTGATTAAAAAGTAACCTATTATTGTTTTATGTCAGTGACACATACGCTAAAGCGTTGATTGAGGCAGCCAACCAACGGCTAAATGGAAATCCGAGCGGTGTATGTGTGAAGGTGTTGATTGACACGATTCTTGAATAGCTGTAGGTTGTAATTAGGGGGATTCAGATATCCTAGGAGTGAGTTCCACAGTGATGCAGTGCACCAGACAAAGGAGTCCTTCTAAAGTGATGTTGTAGTGTGTTGTAGGTGTTTCCAGTTGTACGACGAATGGGTGCGCTCTCGCCGTCTGTCGTGATTGTCTGGCAGGCGTTGCTGAGGTCGGGATGAGTCGTTCCAAATCCTGGAAACAGCTGCCGTGAAAATATCTGTAAAACAGGGATATCTCGGCCACATGTCTGCGCTGTTCCAGACTCTACAAATCCCGGGTCAACTCCGGGTCGCCTACGAGACGCACATCTCTCTTCTGAATGGAAGCAGCTTTAAGGTGTGCTTAGGTGCGGTACCCCAGATGTGTGAGCAATATTCTAAGCACGGTCTAGAGCAAGAGCAGCTGCTGCGGTGTATATAGTTGTTGGTTGCGAAATACCGCACCAAGCTTCTGCGAGGCTGATTTTGCGATGGAGGAGGTATTGTGTAGCGACGTGGTCATGCCAGGACATATTGCTTTTGACCGAGACACCCATTAGTATATATACTTTAGTGGTTGTAGAATTAATAATTATTAGCCTATATTATATTATTAACCAAAGTTGAGGAAGACGCTTATTATTGCCTGAACCGTGGTTAATATACAATTTTTTCCGCCACTAATACATCTGCAAAATATTTTAGTAATTATTAAAGCATCAGTTCTATATTTTTTTTATAAGATCGCTTATCTATTAACTATTTAAATCAAGTTAACTTTGCTTGGAAATCTTGCAAAATTATTTGTATTTTCTCTTGTCAAGTTTTAGTGTCAATTTGTGTTATAATTTTTAAGTGTTTACTCTCTATTGGTTCATTATGTCTTGTCTTAAATCAATAATGAGGGTAAATAATAAAATATTTTGTTAAGAGGTAAAGATAAAAACTTCTCAATAGCGGTCAATAGTGGTTTATATAAGCGAGTAGTGGGAAAGAAATATTATTAACCCCTAAATTTTCCCATCTATAAATCAGCTTCTCAATCATACTTTTTCCACTAGGGATATTTAGAATAAAAGTATTTTATGCTATCAAGAGCAGCTTAGCCTGAGCAACTCTTTCTTGTTCCTTAAAAATAGCTTTTTACGAATGCAGGAACAAAACGAGGGAAATCAAGCTACTTATTTGTTTTAAAAGTAGTTCGAAGTAAGCTATTTTGCCGATACTCTATTAAGATGTTTAAAAAACAATAACACTTTTTTTAAACCAACCGAAATAATATTAAAAATAAAAAGCCCCATCAAACATATTATTATATTTAAAAAAAATATATTTAATAAATATTTCAAGTGATTTGTAAAAAACACTTAATAAATCCATACAACGCACCACCAAGGGCACATGTCTACATAGAAAAGTAATTGCAAAAATATAAAATTATATTTAAACGTTACAACTAATAATGTATAAATTATTTTGTGATCCACTAAATAAATATAATTGAGCTAAACATATTCTTAGAAAAACAGTCTGATAAATATTTTAAAAGTAGAGCTTTCGACATGCTAAGGATGGAAATTATATCATACCTACCGACAATGTACCTACCTAAGCAGCATGTATCATTTGAAACCGAGTTTGAAACAGTTCGAAATATGTTCAAAATTAATCGAGAAATTAATCCTAAAAATCAAAGTAATATTTTTCCTAAAATATTAAGAACATCAAGTTCCAATATGTACACACCGTTTCAAAAAAAAAATACAAATAAAAATATACGCAAAAGAGAAATTAATAACGAAAAGCAGTGTTTTAGTTATATTAGTTTTTCTATGGCCATAAATGCATAGTGAATATTCATAATAATATAGGATCGCTTAAGAGTACGCATTATAATATTTATGCACTCTATAGTAAGGTGTAAATTCTCGCATATCGATTTTTTCTAAATATTTGATTGAACATGATAAGTGGTTCTAGCGCAACACAGTCCTGTGTTTACATTCTTGTTGAGTTTATTGATGGTTAGGTTTTTAAAGTCAGTTACTTTATAACTGTGGTGTTAGGCAGATACGAGTACGCACCCAAAGAGTACAGGGTGTCCCATTCTCGATGATATTACGGGGTATCTCACTTACGAGTAAAGATAGAGAGTTGCGGTTTCCGCAATACTGTGCTACTTTTTTGTGAAAAGAACGATGGTATAAACAAAATTTTCATAGCACGCTTCGTTTCTGAAATACAGGGCGAAATTGAAAATAATGCATTTTGGGACCCCCCTCGTATCTCCGTTATCCTTTAACATATCGCAAAGCTAAAAAAATGCTCTTATACAGTTTTTGACGTAGAATCCAGTGGCGTGATCAGATTTTTGCTGTGAGCTGTCAATTTTTAGCTATAAATCAAACTTATGTTATTTTAAATGGAACACACTGTATATTTTTCTTTCGTTTGATTGGAAATGTTATAAGCTTTATAAAAATATATAATACATTATATGTATTTTAAATATTAAGCCTAAAATTCATAATTTCACAAAATTTGTCTCGATACGACACTCTTGTATTTTTTTTAATGTAACACCCTGTATATTTTTCTCTCATTTGAATGGAAATTTTATAAGCTTTATAAAAATATATAATACATGATATGTATTTTAAATAATAAGCCTAAAATCCATAATTTCACTCAAATGTGTCTCTATACGACACTCTTGATGAGTATAGTATATGCATTGTCTTTTAAACAACGGTATAAGTATTAGCAGGCAGAGACTATTAAGAACAATGGACAATGGAATGGTAATTTTTTATTGGCAAGACCTTTCAGTGGCAAATTTTATATTTTCTGTGTAATATTGTATTTTTTACGATGGCTCAAAATGAAAATTATCAATATTTTGAAAAATATGACATGTTAGTCTGCTTTATACAGAGCAATGAAAACTTTCGTGAAGCTTCTCAGCTATATTCCAATAAGTTTGTTTGATTATTTATTTACCTTTTGACTTATTTGGGTTTATTTTTTTAAGTATCATTTTAATTTATAAATATCCCGAAAGAAGGCATCCTGATCTTTTAATGATTTCCGGAATAAAGAAAAAAATTGGTAGAACAAGGAACGTTGCCTCCGCCTTTTCCGCGATTTTCCTTATTATACGTTTTTGGTAGGGGCCGGATAAATGTTCCATGTTCTCTTTATTCCTGAAAACATTAAATGACCAGGTTGTCTTCTTTCAGAATATCCATAAATTAAAATGATACTTAAATAAAAAATAAACCCAAATAAGTCAAAAGGTAAATAAATATTCAAACAAACATATTGAATAATAGTTGAGAAGCTTCACGGGAGTTTTCATTGCTCTGTATAAAGTAGACTAACATGTCATATTTTTCAAAATATTCATAATTTTCGTTTTCAATAATCGTAAAAAATACAATATTACACAGAAAATATAAATTTTCCCACTGACAGGTCTTGTCAAAAAAAAAATGATCATTCCATTGCTCTGATAATCTCTCCCTACTAATACTTATAACGTTGTTTAAAAGCTAATGCTTATACTATACTCATCAAGAGTGTCGTATAGAGATACATTTTGTGAAATTATGAATTTTAGGCTTATTATTTAAAATACATATCATGTATTATATATTTTTAAAAAGCTTATAAAATTTCCATTCAAACGAAAGAAAAATATACAGGGTGTTCCATTTAAAAAAACATAAGTTTGATTTATAGCTTAAATTTGACAGCTCACAGCAAAAATCTGACTACGCCACTGGGTTCTACGTAAAAAAGTATATGAGTGCAAGTTTTTAGCTTTGCGATATGTAAAAGGATAACGGAGATACGAGGGGGGACCCAAAATGCATTATTTTCAATTTCGCCCTGTATCTCAGAAACGAAGCGGGCTATGAAAATTTTGTTTATACCATCGTTCTTTTCACAAAAAAGTAGCAGAGTATTGCGGAAACCGCAACTCTCTATCTTTACTCGTAAGTGAGATACCCCGTAATATCATCGAAAATGGGACACCCTGTACGCACGTGAACCTTTGCGTACTTCCTACCGCACCATGCGTACTCTTATTATATTTTTCTAATCAATGGTTTTCGTTTTTTAAAGAGTTTTCCTGATACATTTGTAAACATGGGAAAATATAAGAGGAAGTTCTGGGAGTTGAACTTCACACAAGAAATCTTGATTGAAGTAGCTGAACGAATAGCAAAAGGTCAGTTGTAAAGTCGCTAAACATCAATGAATGCACTCTAAGGAAAACATTACGTAAGGTAATTTTTTACATACTCAAACCAGTAAGATTTTTGTTTCTGTTGTTGCAGGGTACCGTGCCTACAAGCCTTGGTAGATTTAAGCCAATATTCACGGAAGATCAAGAAAAAAAATTGGCAAACCCTATTCGGGATTTGGAAATTCGGCTTTACGATTTAAGAATTAAGGACGTTAGGGCCTTAGCCTTTTAATATGCCGATATGAATAGAATTCCACACCGATTTAACTTGGAAACAAAAATGGCAGTCCAACATTGGGCGCAGAATTTTGCAGCACTTTCATTGCGAAATGCGGAGAAATGTAGTTTAAACCGTGCAATGGGTTTTAACAAAGTGCAATTGTCAAAGATTTTTCGATAACATGAAAACGGTCTATGAGAAAACAAATGCTTCGGGACATCGAATATTCAATATGGACGAGACCGGGTTATCTACTAATAAATTGCATAAAATGTATGCTTCTAAGGGAAAGAGAAATGAGTCCAAAATTGTTTCCGCCGAACGAGGGCAATTAACTACTGCTGTGGTATGCATGAGCGCTAGAGGTGTTTGGGTCCCTCCAGGTCTGATCTTTGCCAGGAAAGGTATGAAGGAGCAGCTTTTCAATGGAGCACCCTCAGGAACCTTTAAACTGATCTCTGATGCTGGATACATGAATACGAAATTATTTTTTAACTGGAAACTGATTCGCTAATCCTAATATTGGATAATCACATTTTCCACTGCTCTCTAGAAGCAATTTTATATGCAAGAGAAAACTTTTTTATTCTTTTGACTTTACCGCCGCACTCCGGCCACACGATGCAACCGCTGGACAGAAGCTTTTTTCTCTTAAAAGCGCTTTCTCTGCTGAATCTGATAAAAGGAGACCGATAACCGTTGAAAAAATATCGGCACAATTACACGCAGCTTATGTGAAAGTAGAAACTCTTCAAATTGCTGAGAAATCATTCGAATGTACAGGGATATTCCCTTACAATCCCGACTTTTATACAGAAGCTGATTTTGCCTGAGCTGAGGTCACTGACAAACCTGCAACTAAAGCTGAACTCGTTCAAAATATTTAACCGGAAAATGAATTTGAGCAAATTTATTTTGATGATGGAGAAGATTTAATACCTCTGTCCACCTTAAAAACAAAAATAAAACACAAGTGGCAAGAAAGAACTAAAATAGAACATCTACTCATATCCTGACCATAGCCAGAATGGCAGAATGACATTAGAAGAGGTGGAAATCTTGCCAGAAGTCCAGTTTTGGATAAAAACACTCTATACGACCCTGTTCACACTATGATCCGGGACTTTCCTGTTCGAAAGTGAAACCAAAAATGATTATGCCTTTACCAAAAGCCAAACATCAGCCAATACGAAGACAAAAGTCAAAAGAAATCGGAAATTCTTTAGTCCACTCCCTATAAAGGTCAATTTGCAGCTGAACAAGAAGAAAAAACTAAAAAGCAAGATGGAAATAGAAATGTTTTTAGTTCTCAAAAAACTAACCACCAAAAAAAGTCATCCCAAAAAGATACACAAGGAGAGGAAAATACAATTTGTCCTGGATACAATGAATATTTTAGCTCATCAGACTGGATAAAACGCAGTAACTGTGGAAACTGATGGCAAGAGTACTGCACAAGCTATAAGGATTCATGATTTTGTTTGCGATTTGTGTGAAGTTTAGCCTATTATTTTTGAAATTTGAGGTAATGTTTTTATTTTTCAATGTGTACTCTTAGGCAGATAGGTTGCGTACACTTAGGTCAACTGTCACCCAAGAGTAAGCATGCTCGATTTTTTTTATTTTTAATATATAACTGAGAAATATTGTTAGTTTGCCAATATATGTTATTTTCTATGTTATTATTATATAACACATCAGTTCTTGGTATTGATAAACATATTTAAAATTGAAGTTTGTGTTTTATTTACTGTAATTAATTAAGTGCGAACTCTTGGGCGATCCTACCCTAAGTGTATGCCCATAGAGAAACTAAAAAATCATTGGCTCTGACAAAGGGTATAGCACCTTATAATGAAAGGAAAGAAAAATAGGAATATAAGAGAAATTATCCACCGTGCGCTTTATTAAAAATTTTAACTAAAGGCAATAGAAAATCCTCAATATTTATTATTTACTAAGTTTATTTTTTCATTATACCCGCAAGCATTTCAATCGTAAAATTTATCTTAGAAAATTATTCAATTCAATACCTAATATTGCAAGGTTTTATATCATTAAGAATTTAAAAAATAGATTTAAAAGTTTTTAAGAAATCTAGTTTTTCAGCTTGCATATGTCAAAATGTTTTCAGCAAATTAAGAAGGATGTATTAATTTTATTTCATAAGCACAAAAGTTTCTAAAGGTGGGTTTACACCTATCCAACTTCTTGTCAAATAAGTTGAACCAAGTTTACCTTGACCAAATTTGAGAGTGTAAAGGTCCATCTATAATCTCGTAAAGTTCGCAATGTTTAGGTTGGAAAGGTCGTAGTTTGTGATGTTCAAAGTTTGTAGTTCACAGTTCATTTTAAGGCATTTATATATAT
>JAEQML010077597.1:0-12814 GCA_016904865.1 Pissodes strobi | reverse complement strand
GTTTGACAATTTATGTCAAACGTTTTATTCCCATGGAGACTAATCATTTTGCTGCCTAGGCAGGAAAGTACTTACTTTGCTGCCAAGGCAGGAAAGGTAATACTTTGCTGATTGATATGTGTCTGCTAATTTAATATTTGCTGTCAATCGGAGAAAAATATCTTTTCTTGAATGTATAATTCGGCTTACAGCGGTTTTTGTATAATCGTCCATTTCCATTCGTGTTCTTCCAGTTTTTTTCTTGATGATAAGGTGAGGCCACTTTTTTCCTCACGTGCATGATTGTATATTGTTGACTCTCCAATCCAAGTCATTTTTGAGCATATTTCATCTATTTTTGCAACACTAGTTGTTGAGTTTGGTGTTAAAGGCATGTTAAAAGTGAAGCATAATATTTTTTTCATTTACAGACAGATTACTTTTACCATTGTCTTTATATAAACAAAGCTTTTACTAACTCTTTTCATTGGAGCAAAATCAAAGACGAACAAACTGTTTCACTTCTTAACAGAGGATAACTAAACACTTCTTCTTCTAGTAGTTCTTATCGGTTCCGGATGTTGGCAACCATATTAGCTATCATCACTTTATTAACTCGGCTCTGAACAACTGTGTGGTGGTCACTGCAAACCAGGTTCTGAGATTCTTTAGCCACGAGATTCTCCTTCTTTCTACACCTCTTTTTCCATCCACTTTGCCCTGCAAGATATTTTGGAGTAATCGATGATGATGTATTTCTCATGAAATGACCGAGGTATTGGAGTTTCCGTATTTTGATGGTGTTTAGAATTTCTCTCTGTTTATTCATTTTCTGTAAAACTGTTTCATTTTGGACACGGTCTGTCCACGACACCCTTAGTATCCGGCGATAGAGCCAGATCTCAAAGGCTTCCAATCTTTTACTTGTTGCCTCGGTAAGTGTCCACGACTCCACCCCATACAATAGAACTGAAAACACATAGCAGCGTAGGAATTTTACCTTTGTTGCTAACGTCAGGTCGTAGTTCGTAAATATTTTACTCATATTTCCGAACACTGCTCGGGCCTTCTCAATACGGATCTTTATCTCTTGCGCGTGGTCCCATTGGTCATTGATATTGGTGCCAAGGTACGTGTATCTACTCACTCGTTCAATAGGCTTGCCGTTACTCTCGATGTTACAATTGGGCACAGTGGCCTTACTTATAACCATAATTTTTGTTTTGTTTGTATTAATGTCTAGTCCGTACTTGTTGCTACTCATCGTCACTCTATCTATCAACAACTGCAAACCCTCCGGGCTATCAGCGAACAAGACAGTGTCATCTGCATATCGGATGTTATTTAACCTTTCTTTTAATTTAATAGAACTCCCACGTCAACATCTTCCAGTGCCTCTCCAAATATTTGCGCGGCATACAAATTAAAGATCAACGGAGACAGTATGCATCCCTGTCTTACACCTATTCTACGAGGTGACCCCATCCGTATTTTATTTCCCTAACCTCACCGAAGCAGACTGATTCCAATATAGGTTTGTAATTATCCTTAAATCTTTATCATCCAATCCTATATTTTTCAAGACGTCTATCATTGTATGATGTTGTACTCTATCGAACGCTTTTTGATAGTCGATAAAACAAGCGTATATGTCAACATTTGTATCTCTACATCTCTGAAAGAGTACCTGAATGCTGAACAGGGCTTCATGTGTGTGTACCCAGTGCATTTCTGAACCCGAACTGAGTTGGTGTTATATGTTCCTCACACAGTTCATATATTCTTCTGTGTATTATTTTTAGAAATAGTTTCAACATGTGGCTCATTCGGCTTATTGTTCGAGTTTCTTGGGCAATGTGGTAAATTCGGCTTTAAGCCATTGAGAGGGAATATCACTAGAGCCATATAGATTCGATTGAAAATCGAAGTAAGCTATTTTACGCTGTCCCAATCGAGTAGCTTTAGGAATTCTGCCTCTATGTCACAGCTTAGTACAAGATGTTATCTGGTCCTGGTACTTTGCCATCTTTCATTGCTTTCATGGACGCTCTTACCTCTTCTTCAATGATGCTCGGACCCGTTTGGCAATCCATTTGCGGTGCATCTGGACTGTCATCATGAAACACTTGCTCAACGTAGCCCTTCCAAATATCTTTAACTTCTCCTTTATCAACAATGACGACTCCCTCCTGATCTACTAGTCGATTTACTGTATTTGTTTTATATTTTCCTGTTATTTCTCTTACTTTTCTATGAACGTTAAAACTGTTAAATTTCTCTTGAAATGCTTCTAGTTCTTCGCATTGCTTCCTTAATTCATTTTCTTTGGCTCCTCTAATTTTTGTCTGATTTGTTTTCTGGATGTTCTTATACTTATCACGGTTATTCTGAGCAAGTCGTCTTTCTTCCATTAGTTGGAGGATTTCTTCCGATATCCCCGATTTCTTCCCAAACCCAACTAACCCAAACTAAACACTAATATGTATGAAATGTTATTATAGACAGGTGTGTGCATGCATGTTTGTATGAAACGAAAAGCAGATACTATGCCAATGTAATGGTCGAAACAATGTTGTTTTCTTAGAGTATATAGGAAAACACTCTCTAATTTAAGGTTGTTTAAATATAGACTCTCTCTAACTTTAGTAACAAGTAATCCAAAATTTCCTTTTGTTTTATAACTTTTTGGTCCCTTGCAATTTTTATATTTATTACCATTTCATTAAATAACCCCATATAGAAAAAAAATCAAGTGGAGTAGAATCCGAAGAACGTGGTGGCCGTCCATCGTGCAGAAAATCTCTGGCAGCAAATAAACCTGTTTAACATATTTAACCACAATTTTCCTTATCTGCTTGAATAGAATTGATAATGACAGGAACTATGCTTTTTGAAAAAATTGTTAATTCAGTGCTCTATGTCTAATACTTAATACAGCAGCAATATAAAAGTTAATATATTGGGAAATCCTGAGTATGGTCTTCTTCAAACTGGTGTGAATTAATTTGAATTTGCTCTATAGCGAAAAAGTTTGCTTTCGTCGCAAAACCAGGCCTGGTAGCATGGTACACAAAATTTAGTTGAGCTATCAGTTCGTGATTAAGGTAAAATGTAGGTTCTTACATATATATTTTTTTTCATTAAAATAGTAAATTTTTGTTTACAGAGTGGTGTTGTTTTATCTTTACTATGCTTCCAGAGATTTTCAGAAGATTTTTCAGACAGCCGGTATATACATAAAAATTTAATAGTTTGTTCCTTCTTGTGTGGTTTTCCTACTTGCTTAAAAATAATAACATTTCGTAGTTATCGGTATGAAGATATATATTTCGATTCAAAACAACTTAGACGAAACTCTAAGAAATTATTTCTAAGAAAAATAGAAAACAAGTTACGTAGTATTTTGAAAAAGGGCCAGTTGAGGTTTATAAATAAGAAAACCGTCCTGATTTGTATGGCAGATCGCTGACTAGAGCTTCTACGAGTCAAATCTAGCGCTCAGCTCTTGCTTTTTACATGCCTTGTTATAAATAAAATAAGATTGACCCTGACTGTAAATAAATTACAGACTTCTTGCGAGTACAGGAATTTGATATATTGAAATTAACGTGTTCTTAATGTGTAAATAAGATGTCTATAATATTGATGTGTACATATTAAAAATTGTTTGAAAACTAGTAACTAAGTACATAGGAATTAACAAGAATATAGGATCCAAATCGGGAAACGAATGTTATTAGATAAGACATATCATGAATGTTGCAATAAATAATCGAATGTTTAAAAATGTCAAAAGTTTTCTAAGATCGTAATAAATTTTATTATTGTTGTAATATACTGTCTCATACCCAAACTGTTCATATTTTCTAGTTTATGGTTTGTTAAAGAAAAATAAAGTATAGTTTAAATGACGAGTATCTATAAAGGATCTTGTTGCTTTAGTCAAATAAGTCAATAAAAAAAACGTTAATTATTGTAGGTACGTGCGTTTCATTTCATTTAATTTTTAATAGTTTTGCTTTTGGACACAATTTTTTTAAACAAAATTTAGTTAATGTCAAACCAATTTCTTAATTTTCACGAGGTAACAAAATGTTCTTACCAAAAATACTTATAATTTGTAATGTAGGAAATTACTCAAAGAGAAATTTGGATGATTTAAACACAATTTTCGCATTTTTTTTGTGAGGAGGTGAGAATTTAATATCGCCGGCAATTGCAAAAGATGAAATTCGAAAATATTCTTCATTTATCATTATTTTCGGTGATGGCTTTAGAGATCTAATTTACTAAACGTAGCTCTCAAACATCTGTTGATACGCTTAAAATACTGGTTTAAAATCTAAGCATTTGGTGAAACTGCATCTCCCTTAAATGCGCATCAGGCAGAGAATGTTTAGTATTAAACATGTGTACGTAGGTGTTATTTATAGTTATTAATCTATTCGTAAAAAGGTTGAAACGTGATGGCTTTGGTCATATTGACTATCCAAGTAGCAAGACGTTCTTTCCCTACATATATTTACCGACTGCTCTTTTCTATGGCAATCCTACAAAAATTAAAATAAAATGAGTGTGCTTGTGGACCACACACCAGAAGTGAATCTTCATTCGCTCATCCGCAAAAAAAAACAGAATATTTATGCTACTGATGATATGACCAATGGCGATAGCGGTAGCATCATCGGTTTCTGTTCAGCTCTACGTTATAGTGATATAAGTAGCATTCTCTTTCTGTTCAGCTTTGGGCCCTCTATAAGATCGCTGCTGCATCAAACGGGATGTAACAACGACGTAGAACACGTACGGGTTTGTTCGCTCTAACACTTGGTCGGATGTTGTGCTTAACACTATATGTCCCTCATTTCATTTCCCTTCGCCTGGCCGATACGCGAATGCGTTCATTTAACACGTTCACCAGCTTTCTAGCTTACTTTCCAGGCACAGCGCGCTGTACCTGGTGAAGGTGTTACATAAACGTGAAAGGCCGGGCTTTATATGTCCCTGAGTTCGAACAATAAAATTCAAATTAAAATTTTAAGGTCTGAATAAAATTTTTAATTTCTGAAATAGCCCAGCTATATAAAAGTGTCAATTTTCGAAGTAAAATAAGTGCTTTCCTAACAAATATGTAAACTAATATAATAATAAACTTTTCAAATAATTTGAAAGTATATACCTAATCACATTCAATCTGACGCGCCTTTAGTTTGGGTTAGATTTGTTTAGTTTTGGTAAAAACTATAAATTTTCAGCTGGTATAGAAGTGCCAATTAAAATTTTAAAATATGTAGCTCAGTTAATATCCACACCTTTGTCTGAAATCGTTAATGAATATTTTTCAACCGGCGTTTTTCCTTCCGGGCTAAAACTAGCCAAAGTCATACCAATACCAAAGAAAGGTAGTCCACAGTTACTGGAAAACTACAGACCAATTTCTCTACTACCAACAGTGTCGAAGGTCTTTGAGAAGGCAATTTACAATCGAATAATTAATTTCATAAACACACAAAATATACTGGTTGATCATCAATATGGATTTGTACCAAGAAAGTCAACTGAGCTGGCCATTTTTAATGCTGTCAAGTTTATCACAGAATAGCTTGATAATAAGCAAAAGGTTGCTGGGTTGTACTTTGATTTGTCAAAGACTTTCGACACCATAAATCATCAGCTGCTATATGGGATTAGAGGTAACTGCCTAGCTTTATTAAAATCATATTTCACCGGAAGAGAGCAGGTGGTGTGTGTGGCGCAGGGCGGAATGTCTCATTTTTCGGGTGCGGCAGATATGACCCAGGGTGTTCCTCAGGGCTCCATCCTGGGGCCTCTGCTGTTTCTGCTCTATGTGAATGGGCTTTCGGATTGCCTTCCTGGTGGATTTGTCTGTCAGTATGCGGATGACACATCTGTCATGCTATCAGATTCATCTATTGGGGGTCTTTCCGAGTCCTGTACCTTGATAGCTGGTGCAGTGCGAACTTGGTGTAATAATAGTGATTTAAAATTGAATGCTGACAAAACTGATTTAATCCATTTTTCCATACAGAAACAGAATTTGTCATTGTTTGCAAGATTGAATGGATCAATTCCACAATCTGCTGAGGTGAGGTTTCTGGGTGTGTACCTGGATGCCCAACTTGGCTGGGGACCCCACTGCAAGCACATTATTTCTAAAATCAATAGTAGCTGTGCTCTTATAAGAAGATTGCGGGATGTTGTTTCTCATGACACACTTCGAATATATTACCTTTCATGTGTCAATAATGTGCTTTTTTGGGGTTCATCTACAACGGCACCAGAGGTTTTTAGGGCACAAAAGCGAATTGTCAGATGCTTTTTTGGTATTCATCCAAGGGAGAGTTGTAGACCATATTTTGCCCTTCTCGCGGTGTTAACTACTCCTTCTTTGTAGTTCTTGTCTCTGGTAATGTTTGTCAAGAGACATCCTGAGTATTTTAGTAGAAATATTGACGGGTATTCTCAGGGGATGGTCATGGAGACGAGAGGTGGAATGAATCTTGCGGTACCCTTGCATCATACATCATTTTTTCATAATGGCCCATCATATAGAGCCTTGAAAGCTTATCACATGTTGCCTAATAATATAAAAAACTTGAACAGTGTTGCTGTGTTTAGGAGAGAAACCATAGCTTTTCTTAAAGAGAAATGCTTTTATAATTTTAACTTTGTGGAATAGGTTTTGTCATGTTCATGTTTGTGTAGACTGATATTTAAATTTTATTTATATTTTACCTGGATAAGTTTTGTCATGTTTTTTTTTGTTGAAATATTATTTTATATATAAATGTGTGCATTGTGTTATATATCTACATATAAAGTTTGATATTGTACAAATAGGCAACTATACTAGCCACCTAGTGACGTTGCTTGATTTATCATTTTGTTGGCAAATAATGAATTATTATTATTATTATTATTATTATTATTATTATTATTATTATTATTATTATTATTATTATATAGTTTTCAATTAAAGATACTAGGGTGTGTTCGGGACGTTCGGGTATTATTTAATCTCGTGAAAACTACATATATAGTTTGGGCAGAGTACAAATAATATCGACTAGATCCGCTCAGTAAAAATCGTTTGATGTTTTCGCATCAAACTCAAAAGCCGCAGCACGGTAAAAAATAAGTTTGTACTCTACCTGCAGCAGCGAGCAGTCTGTGGGGGGAGATTCAAAAAGTATTCGCTGATGCGCTTTCCTCGGTTATTATAAGACAACGCGACGCGAAAGTACACAATCTCAGGGCGTTTGCGCACTCTCTGTCCCTCGTAGCAGAGCCATCGTGGGCCACGAACCAGATTCATCCGGATTCGCCCCGTCGACAAATGCTGTCGGCGAAATTGGAAATTTGTCTCCAGTGAACCTACCAACGACTTCTTCGTTGGAACCTACCGTATACTTATTTATACCGTGGTTTGGGTGTAGTTATGAGAAACATGTGTAATGAACGCCGATTTACCCTATTCACTTACTTACTGTATTTTCGGCCTTTTCTTCAACTTCTGTTCATTTTCTGAAACCAGGTTCCCAGTACCAGTTTACTGACACTGAATTACGGAAAATAAATTACCTAGACCACATGGGCAACAACCCATATTTCTCCACTTAGTTTAAAACAACTTCATTCCTCTTTCAAGGACTATCATCAGGTATTTTTAATATCATTAAATGAGCGTAGGCCAAATTACCTTCCGTTTAAATATAATAAAACAATATTTGAGAATTGCGCATTTAGGGGAGCAAACAATTTAAAGGGAGCATTTTCTTACTTAATTAGTGGTTGGCTCAAATTTAGTCACGTATTTTCTGATATGACCTAGGATTAGAAGTTCGCCAGACAATCAGTTTTTGCACAGTAAAAAGGAAATTTCATTGGTCTTACCACTTAACCGCTGTGATTTTACTTATTTGTATCAATTTTCCTAGAGGATTAGATTTTATCTGAGAGCATGATAATTAAAAACTAGCCAGTCAAGAAATTACGGATTAATAAAAGAAAATTCATTTAGCATTAATTATTATCCGCAGTGATTTACTTTCAATCATTCATTCGTGGTTTATGGCAAACAATTTCTACAATTTCTACTAAATAAAATACAGGAGGACGCTAGCATTGAAAGGTTTTAATGAGATAATCATAATAAAATACTGGAATAACTTTTCCTACTAAATAAAAATTACAGAGTGACGTTAGCACTGAATGGTTTAATGGGATAATCATTAAATTCTCGAGTACATACAACAAGACAATGTTACCAAATATACAGGCACCCTAAGCATTATGATCTTAAAATTAAACTTACTGTCTAGGACGTAACGTTACACCGGAGCCTGCTTCTGTAGCCTTAATCGCTTCTGTTGACCTCCTTCTTCTTTGATGAGTGACGAATTTCAAACAGCGTTTCTTTACGTTAATTTTCGAGCCGACGACATGAATTTGCTTAATTACTTAGCTACTTCCACGAGTCTCTAAAACTGTGAGACACTATTTTCGGTTTGGTCAATACTGTGATCACAATAACAGACTTGAAAGATTAACTTTACATTAAAATTTTTCCGAGTCCCAATCGGACATTACGACGTGTACCCAAAACCGAGTGAGGTGGAGACATGCCGTGAATGCCCTATGTTTCAGTGGGAATGAAGAGGATTAAGTGAAGTAAGTACAAGTGAAGATTTTGTTCAGACTATCTTTTGTCCCGATAATTTTTCACTTTTCCACTTGTTTGTTCTTAGAAAAATCTGGAATCTACACACCTGCGGGAATAAAAACACGTGCAGTGTGGTATGACACAAAGCGCTTAAAATTTTCGCCGAAAACAGCTATTCGAGTTTTAACTTGTTTTGTAGATTCCAATCCCGCCAAGTGTTCAAAATTTTACACTCCAAACTTATGGTCATGATCTTCCGCTTTTTGTTTCAATTGGCTTGGCTCTGGAAATTTTCCTTATTAGAAACGCCCCCGGGCCAATGGGTTTCTTTTTAGTACAAAGTTTTTGGAGGTTTGCATCTTGTGTTTGCTATTTCTTGAAGTTAGTTTTCTCTAGTTGCGTGATAACATGCAGTTAAAAAAATCTAAAGTATAAGTCATCCGCGTTTAAATCGGATCCCGAATCGTGTGAAGTTAAACACCATGCTGTTTATTTGAAATATATTCCAATGGTAAGTGATTTAATTTTAATCAAGCTGGTGTAAGGTGCTGTTGGCGTACATTTTTATTAGGCAAAATGATTAACCATTTTACGCGTTTCTGGCATTGCTTCTTGAAAGTTAGAGACTTCAATTTGTTTTTAAATCTTGTTTAATAAAGTACAATTATTATTTCTCTCCCTTGATTCAATTCGAAATAGTTTAATTTTGGAACAATTAAAAATATATTTTTTAAAGCAATTGTCGGATCAAATTTTACTAGATCCAAGTGCTGGCCCTTGGTTAGCACCACACATGCATATTTTTGAAAACAACAAACGGCGAGGCGAGTGGGAATGGAGAACGGAAGTAGAGAGGGAGATATCCGACCAAGTGCTTGAAAGAGACCGAGCGCATTATGTTTGATGCAACAATAATAATCTCATAGAGGGCGTAGAGCTGAACAGAAATTGAGAATGCTATCGCTGTCGCCAACAAATTTGCACCCACCCTCGTTGCCTGTCGCCATATTCTGTTTTATGCGAATCAGCGGATGAAGTTTCACTTTAGTGTGTGGTTCACAGGAATCGTCTCTTTTACAGAGAATGAATTTTTATCGAGAAATAAAATGAATGGCCCACTTCATGCGACCAATACGAAAAAATGCATAACGCCTGAATTTGTCATGATTCTTACGTCTGCTCTTTTAAACATGCTTTACATATGATTTTTTTAAATAATTAACTATTTCTGTAGTGCCCGTAGGCTGTAAAGGAGGTAAAAATCATGCGTTTTAATGGGGTTTTGACTTTTGAGGCTCGGGCCTTACATGGAATGGCTTGTGCCTTTCGTACTGCATAAACATGTGTTAAAAAAATCACACCGTCCCCACACTCCTGCGAAATCTAAAATTGCACTTATCTTTAATTTTCCTTACATTATCGACCATAGGTACATCTTTTGATAGTTTCTTGAAAGTCGAAAATTCCGCCTTATTTTTTACAACTGTACCACAAATAAGTTAAGGTGCTGCTCTTTTTTGGCTCACCCTCTACTTGCAACCACCCACGCACAAGGGTGTGTACCCGTTGTCTGGGGTCTGGGATTTAAGCCATGAATAGGCTCAATCGACTGACGTCACCAACCTTTTCCAAGACGACGCGACGTCAAACAGCGTGATTCATAAAACCTCCCCGGCTACGCATTGCTGGTTGTCTATGAGACAGGCGCGCAGCTGTGGTACGTATGCAAAATAGTTCCATTGCGCGATGTTTTCGATATTTACACTGTTGAAAAGAATAAATTACATTTCGCCGGCTGTGGTCTAGTTAAACAGATTGTAATCCGTTGATTTGCCACGCCACGCTTGTTCGAGTTCGACGTTGTAAATTGGAAATAGAACCGTGAAAGTGAACCGCTGACAATAGTGCGCAACATTATTGAAAAAAAAATCGTTTGGAAATAAAATTAGACTATGGATTTTTGCTGATTATATAAACATGGATTCTGCAAGGGTAAAACGACGTTTTTCGGCAGTATTTCTTGGTGTTGCGTTTCAGCCGTTTCACACCGAAATAGATTTTTGTTTTGCTGTGGCAACTTGTTGCTCGCTCGATTTAGGCGTAACACGAAAATAGATAACGAATTGCGTCTCGGGTTTCATTCCACTTTAGCGTATATTGCTAGCCACAGATTATCTCCGAAATGGTTATAAACAAATTTCGGACGAAATACTGTTATTGAAAAGAATCGGGATCGTAAAAGAAACCATCTGCATTATTAAATTCGATTTTCGTCCCATTTTCCGTGAATCGAGCGCAGCGCCCCCGCCAGGCGTTCAATTAAGCTAAAGCGACGTTGTCATGTTGTAGGAAGTGACTAGGCTAAATTATTTTTTCGTCCTGGATATTTTCATACAGTTGATCAGCTCATTTTATGTCCTCATTTCATAATTTTTTCGGAGATGAAGAAACAGTTAATTTATGGGTTACGGCAGGGAGAGCAAATTAGGGTTAAAAGTTTAAATAATGGAAATGAGGATTGGGCAACTCCCATTTGATAACACTAACTTTACTATATTTTTGTCCGTATCACGATTTTATATGCCGCTTCCTCCATGGCAGGTTGAAGTTTATTGCTACGAGACGAAACCAGTAGGTGTCGCCCTGATTTATTTAAATAAAACCTTTACAAATTGAGTCTATAATAATATCGAGGAATTATTAAATTATTGAATATCTGCTGGGTTTTTATCAAAACTGCTGACACAAAATGATACCTACTTTAGCAAAGCTAAAAAGTAACAATTGGCATTGCACATAGAAAAAAAAATAGTTATTGAACATTTTTTTCAGCACAGTTTTATCCTTAATGCCGAAACAGAATTTTTGTGGATAAAACTGTGTTTTAGTGTACCTAGTGCATTTGCCAAAAGTTCCTTCCAAACTCCAACTTAGGCAATTTTTGTTGCTATAGTGAGTATGTATAATGAGTCAAGTCACCAAATTGAAAACAATCCTCTATTCATTTTTATGTCGAAACCAAACATTATACTCGTCTGCTTCGAAATACGGAGATACCTATATGGTTTAATTAAAATCGTTTTTGGATCACTCTATAGATTTCATCAGTGGAAATTTCCTAGAAAACTTGCCGCCTCAGTTCGGCAACACTGCGCCAGAGCAAAATCGAGCGAATACGTAGACTACCAGCCGTGTGGTACGGAACAGCAGAAAAACGCTAAAAAATGGTAAAAAAATCGTGAAAAAACTGTTTCAGTGTACTTGAGATTAATTCGGAATGATTCGCGTTCGTGTGAGTGTAAATATAATTACCTAAAAACGTTCAGCTTAGACAAAAACGGCACTGTAAACATACGAGTTACGTCCAGGTACGGCAAAGATGGCTGGACTTTAGGACTTGGCTTTGTGTATTTTTCAGCATGATAGTGGAGTTATCCGGAGAAGGATTGAGGATTGAGAGGTGAGAACGAACTTTACACCATTACTAGGCCCCGAAATAGTCCAAAATGATGTATTTTGGGTTCAATATGGGCGATAGGAGACGACATTTTGTCGTCAACTCCCCGACTGTTTACGCGACGGATACGTGGGAAGTGGCCTCGTATCAATACTCATATTTTTCCAGTGTACTTTTTTAAGGCCATATAAGGACATTTTCTTTGTTTTTGGATCAGAATGACACGTAAATACACGTGCTATTGATAAGAAGGCCATTCTCGCCCCCTGTTTGAGACAAAGCTTCGCCTTTTTCCTTCTGAACTTTCTTCTCAAATTAAACGTTAATCTGATATTTACCTTGCCCCATAATTGGGGTGTTTTGAGGTCATTTAGGTCGATAAACATTTTGTAGGTATTCTTTTGAGTATTTTTTTCTGTGAATTGAAATAGCTACCAAAAGTTTGAACAGTAACCTCTTGAAAATCAATATTGGCTCGAGGAGCTAGTTGAAACTAATCAAAGGAGGATAAATGTGTTTATTTTAAGATCTAGTTAGGTATATGGTATACTCGATGGTATATCTTATAAAAAGTATTTATGTTTCCTAAATTGCAACTATATTTGTTTTACCATATTATTACTTACTGCTTCATAAGGACATCTAAACTACTTCGGATGATCTTTTACGTCACCAAGTAAATCGCTACATTTTTT
>JAEQML010077594.1:0-12816 GCA_016904865.1 Pissodes strobi | reverse complement strand
GTGACTCTATCCGCAAAGCGCTATTGATACAATTGTCTAACCTCGCTCCGGTGCGCTGCCATTAGCCAACCCATCGTACATGTAATGAATGCCAGCTCCTGATTAGTAAAATTAACCTTTTTTTAATAATAATGTACAGATATTTTAAATATCAAATTAAGTAGGTTCAAGTTGAACTATATGAATTAAACTGTCAAAATTAATAAAACAAAAAAGAGTGTGATTTAACAATTGAATCCTAGTATGTAGAGGATTTTAATATCCTGCATTTAGTTTGGGCACAATTGATGCTCTTTATTTTTTACTGAGAGGAGTTGGAGATACGAAAAGCAAAGGCTATAAATATTTTTTATTACAAAATGTAGCAACATTAATAAAAGCAGTGGCGTAACATCTTTTTCAACTGAAAATAATCATACAAATTAATCTTAATTTTTTTGTAAAAGATATGTTCTTATACTTAGTTTTCACCCACAGAGCTTTATAAAAATATCTAATCTAGTTTGAGAGTTAAACAAAATTCAAACAACACCCTGTTGCCCTGTATATCAAAAATGAAGGAAACGGACCAATGTTTATATGCACATTTTGTGATAAAATTATGCATAAAGAAACATCATGTGTAACTTCATTGAAGAAAAGGCAATTCAGAGCTTTTCTAACTATATTTATTATATTTCCACATCAAATGTCTACGTTTAGAAGTGCCTTCCTCCCTATAATAACGCATATTGTTCGAAAGTTTTAATTTTGTATATGTTATTCTAATTTTGACTTAACTGAATAATTATTATTAAAAGCGGATATGTTTGGGTTAGTTGGGATATAATTTCATAAATATTTATTATAGTATATTCTCCTTTCGTACAATTGTTTTGAACGCACCAGTCATTTTAATGAATGATATTTCTCCTGAGAGTGATGCTTTTATGAACTTGATAAAAGCACACTTAAATTCACAAAACACAAATGCTGTTAATCCCGTCAGAGTATACAACAGTAGTACCGTTGTATAGCATGCGCGATTTATCAGGCCAACATTCCATTTTTAGAAACTGATTTTATTACAGAGCAATAAAAATAAAATAAAATAAATAATAGAAAAATATGTGAATATATTTAATCAAGTAACTTTTATGGGGCTAAAGATCCAACGATTTAAATAATAATTAACTCCTAAATTTCGTGTTAAAACCATAAAACGGCAGTAAAACTGCAATTAATATAGTTTTATAGCTACGTATCAGTCTAAGTATGCATCAAAAACTTTCAAAGGAGCCGTAGCCGTTCCGAAATAGGCGAATATAGGTGAACTATATTGGGCAGTGGTGCCACTTAAAGACTAAGCATTGTAAGAGGAATAATAATTGATCCTGTTTAATGATTCATAATCTCCTAATAACATGTTTTCCCAAGTTGGATAGACATTCTCATCGCGTCGTTAACTAGCTAAGACTTCAAGTGGAAATTACACTCTGGTTCCGAACAACAAAATCAGGAACATTATTTAAATAGGAATCTAAAAAAATGTAAACTTAAAATAACCTGGAAGGTTCATAACTCCAAAAAAATATCTAATAAATTATTTTCTGCCACAAAGGCAAATGTTGTTGTTTGAAAACGCTTACATCTGGCAGATGACACACTTTGTCTATTTGGTTCGATGCTTTAGGTATGTAGCCTCTTGAAAAGATGTGAGTGTTACCTAAGTGTTGTACTGTATATGAGGTTATTTCGGCTCTTCCTTGGTATACAACGATTTTTAGCCAATCTTTATAAGTACTGGCTGCGAATTCTCAAGCCCTTGCATGAAAATTCTATAGATATCCCACGTGGAAGCTGTGGCAATGACACGAGATTTGACGATGTGTTTATATTTAATAATCGTCGCACTTGGCATTTGTTTCATACGGAGTGTTTCCCTAGATACTGGTCAGAAACTTGAGTTTGGTGAAACGCTTAATTTCCATAGCCAGCTTGCTTTCCGGATCTTAAGTCTCTTGATTATAAAATGTCTGTCATAGATTATGAAACTCGATAATTGAAAATTTCACCATCATGCAACAAAGTGCATACCACACGTATGTCCTCTGTTCGTGCTCTCATTTTATTATTTACACCATTCTTCAGATGTTGTTATAAATGTGCTCGAAATTGGTGCTTCACGTATTGCGATCTCAAAAACTGAAAGGAAAACAGTAAAATCGAAAAAGGTTTAGATAATTCTATTTGTAATTGAATGCCGTTTAGTTTGAAATTTTATCTTTTTTTGGTTTTGGAGATATTTTGAAAAAACTAAAATATCCATTTTCGACAATACCCTGTAATTTCTTTATTTATGAACACTTTTAAAATAAATAAAAACTTTCCTAAAACAACTTTTTATGTAGAAAAAGCCTCTGTAGTCAAATTTTATTTCCAACTTTCAGATTTTGAACCACTTTGTTTTTCCATATGGACATCATATTGGTTTTTTAAGGTTTTCAAAAACCTCGTTTTTAGCTTTTTAACGATGTAAGACACTTAGTAAAAAAAGTAATGTTATGGGTATAAAGACAAAAAATATGGAGTTTGGAATACATTTGGCAACATTGAACAATAAAACACTAAAACGCAAGATTATATTGAATTTAATCTTTAAATTACACTTTCCAATGTGGAAATGTTTTTAAATCATAGAAATAATCATTCTTGAAGTGTTAACACAGTAAAAAAGGAATTAAAAAAAAAACAGTCATGTGTAAAGTTTAAATAGTAAATAATAACTGAAATAAAATACTTAACCTAAAGTTCAAAATGACACCCCATTTTCTTCATAAACATTGTTTCTTGTTTCCTAAGTACTGTCCGAAACTTTAATATATAATTCATTGTAATATCTAAATAAAAGTTCGGTAAACCTCTAGTTCTTAATTTCTGAATTAGAGGATGCCAAAAAAAGAGTAAGGAAGATAATTGTTTACTAGCAAGCGTCCTTTTATACTTCTAAATAGAACGCAATATAAAATCTTCTGTGATAGATAAGCAAGATTTAAGAAACCACACTGACCAGATTAATAAACTAATTTTACTTTTACCAAAAAAGGTTAATCAATCAGGTATTATATACCTAGTTAGTTTTATGGGAAATTTGTTGTAAATTATTAGGGGCAAATATGGATAAGTCCAACGCTACTGGAGGCAGAAAAAAGTTGATCTTCCACTATGTGTGCAACTCTTCATTATCTAAAAGTACTGCAAAATTTTCAAATAAATTTTATAGATTTCTCTTTTTTCGTTAGATTCCAAATTTTCGGGAACAAATTTATTATCTCTTTCCATTGTAGTCGTTCTATTTACATATTTTCCTTTCTTATCAAGGAATTTGATTGATGATGATTTCTTTACTCACCTGGTCTTTTAGAATATCCAATTAGGTATTTCTGACACATTTGGTAGTTAAATTTATCATAAAATGTTCAAGGTTTATTTTTTTGCTTTTACCTTTTCTTCGATATTCTCCTTGTTTCCTTTAATATTGTTACATTTTTCCAGTGGGTTCTGACGAAATTACAACTTTTACCATTTTAAACTAATGCTCCCTTTATTCTTTATCAATGTTTACAATTAATCACACTATACCACTCTTATAAATTTACAACTAATAGCTCTTTACAATTCAACACTCAATGATTAACTAACTGTAACTCGTTTCTATCGGCTATTTATATACATTAAATATATAATAATATCGCGAATATTCCGTACGAAGCGAAGCCTCTCTATAGTATTCTCGACCAGGGCTGCATCACGGCACATATAACAACCAGCAATATCACATTTTCTTTTTTCGCATCTGCGCAAGTCCTCGCGCAAGATGTTCCTTGGTAGGAAATCCGTCAAACTGCCGGCAGCGGCGTCGTGTTTTCACGACTGGTTTATTTTATTGCTATTGAAGTTAAATCGAAACCATAGGCGTGTATTTGTCAAATAATTGACATTGTGAGAGACGAACGTTGTTTATGACATTGTGTAATGCAAAAAGCCAGGGTGTTTAAGCAATAAGAACTTGTACAAACCAGAGATATTCTTCCAAGAAGAATTTCTTTAGATTTCCTGCTCATACAACAAGGTATACATATATTTCATAACCCATTGATATTTGAAATTTTATATTACGGCTCTGTTAAAGGAAAATCATACTTATATATATTTCAAATCCAGCCCTGACTTTTCCTACCCAACTGACATTAGCAAGGTCAAATTTAATTTTTCGCCTGACAAGTCGAGTAATATTGCTGGTTGTTATATGTGCCGTGGCTGCATGCCTACCACAGCTCCCGAATTTTCTCGGCCGGCGATGACTTATACGAAAAAACGTAGACGCGACAAGGCTAGTTCTATAGGGTAGCACAAAAACATTCGGATGGTTGCTAGCCGTGACAATATATTTTAGCATGCAATAATTTTGGATATTTATTCAATTTGCATCAGTAGCGTTAATTTACTTTGTCCATTCCTTCTCCAAATATTCTCGTTTTCAAGTATTGCTGTCATGTTACTTTTAATTTATGTTTTTATTCTAATGAAACCTGTTTTAGTTTATGGTAAGTATAGTCTAAAATTTTCTGGTAACACTGTTGTCAGATTTATTCTTCAGAAGTTTGCTCTAGTTTTGCTTCATTTTCTTGGAATATAGCAACATTTGTTGGTAAAGATTTTGCACCATGCATTAGTATCTCTATCTCTTTCTTTTATTCAATTGAATTAGTGCAACATTACACGCTGACTTTACGAATGGAACACATTATTCGCTTGTATGTATATATTCGTTAAATATTTAATTTCATGGATTGCCCTACGCTCGCTCACTTCTCTTGCTCCGAGAGCAAAATCAAGAAAAACTAACCTAAACTAACTCAAATTAATCATAATAGTAAGTTATTTTTTGGAGCTAATTTTTATCCGTTTTGCGCCCGGAGTGAGCTAAAAAGTTTGATACTCGACACACTGACTAAAATCTAAACTGCAAAAACCCAAAATACGAATTTCATTTTTCCGTCTTAGTTTTTCGTAATCTTTAACCAGAAGACAAAAGATTTCTTCCAGTTAAACCGGAACTTAATGTCAAATGACAGTTTACAGAAGCTAAGAATGAGAAATATCGTCCTTTTGGCCGTTTGGCTACCACGGCTTGCCAATATAGCTAAAATATCAATTTTCAAGCTTTAATATCTCGAGGCAAAGTTTACAGAATTAAAAATATAAGTTGATTCACTCCGCGCCATCGTCAAATTCCACTCCGCCACTCCCCGCCTGCCCGGTAGGCTGGTGCCAGTCTACAGTGGAGAGCTGGGTGATTTAAGTTTATTTTAAATTTGTTTACGGTCCGGCGTATAGGGCGAGATTTCAAAAATAGCGGTTGGTTTTTGGTGGATTTCTGAGTAAAATATCTAGTCGAAATATTTGTTCAGTAGTCGATTGTGAAATACGAATGGCAGACAATATATCGCTCTTTAGGTGCCCAAAAGGGTAGGTATAGTTCGCCCAACCGTTGTTGACCCTCGAAACGCATGCAATTGCATGCGTTTCGAGGGTCAACAACGGCTGGGCGAAGTATATGTATTAGTTTATTATAAGCTTTTATTTAACTTCACTTGTTTGTTTGAGTCAAATCTTACAAGTTAAATTTGTCCTACTTCGCATCAATGTTCAATATTAATATCGATTTATAGTGAGTACAATAAAGTATGTAATACAAAAAAAACTTGCATGTGTCGAGCCTGGAAAAGTGCCTTAGAATTTATAGGATCCCACAAATATACGAATGATACACCAATGTAATGTCATAGCCGTATTAGAATGTGTGGTTTGCATTTTAATGAAAACAGTTTTGCAAATTCTTCTAGGAGCTGTATACATTCATATGCTGTTCCATCAACCGGGTTACCAACTAAAAAAGGTAAGTTTTAATCAGATTTTTGTGCATTTGCAAAATAATGTAAGATGGGTGCAAATATAGGTTTATCTAAAAGTCTACTACTTTAAATTTTGTGCTAATTAGTTATTGTGGTAAAATTAACGAAATATAGAAATTGCTAAAATGTAGATAATTAGTTTCGCAAAACTTTTTCCAAAATAATTTGTAAAGTTTTGCAAAGCTATGATGTAGTTCATCTCCTAAATAAATTAAAATAAAGAATTTTCCACGGGGTATTAAATTTCATTCTTGAAGTAAAAAATAATATAATTTACAAATTTTATTTAAATATGCAATCTCATTTACCGCAATTTTTTTAAAATATGCTAAATAAGGCCTTTATCTTTTCATCTTTTTTTGTGACTTCACAAAATATATTTTTCAAAATTTTAATGAAAACATATTTCATTATTTAAATCCCTCCATTTATTACTTACTAAGCGGGAAATTTTACTCTGTGTTTCCTAATAGCGCTTTGACGGAAGTAAATCGCGTCAAACTCGGCTCTTATTGCCTCAATACCCCCTAAATTTTTTTACCGTCGCGTCGCCTTGCGTCCTCCTCGGCTCGCCTTTGATATGACGATTTCATTGAATTGGCGCTTAGTGCACCAACTTATATTTTTAATTCTGTAAACTTTACTCGAGGGCAGTCGATTTGACTTAAAATTTGGGATGTTTTATTAACAGGGTGCAGGTTGCACATTCAACCATATTTTTCTGCCGATTTTCCTAAACTCGTGCAACTTTGGCCATGATTAGAAGGACGTCACTCCAAGGCAGGTCTTTTAACCTTTCTTGAATACTAACTATTATTACAATTTTAACATTTGGAATATTTTGTACGAAATATGGTCGATAAAAATTCAATAAAAAATAATGACATCTTATATAAACTATGAAGAAAGATAGTGATAAATAAAATCATCGCCGTTCCGTTGATGCAACGAGGCAAGTGCAAAATTATAATTTGTTCAAGAGAGGTAAAAAACGAAAATCAGTGTTTTAATTACATTTAAAATTTAGTGACGAAAATGCATTTTTATAAAAGTAATGAATTTATTATTTAAATAGAGACAGTTTTAAGTGGTAAAAACCACAATAAAGTAATATTAAAACTCTGCTTTGATTTTGTAATTGTCATTTTTCCCCAAACATGTAGAATGATATATATAGTCCGTCTAGAAAGTATCCGGAATTTTATATTTTTCCTAATTTTAATATATTTCTATTTCGTAACATTCCAAGACAAAAGTAATGCATCAAGTACGTTCTCCGAATAGTAGGCTACGGTCAAAATAGCATGGCAACACTATCTGTCAAACATTGTTGATTATAAGCAGGCTTAAGTTTTGTGAAATAATGTCAAAAGTAGAAAAAAGAAGAGATTTTTTTGTATAGAAAGGGTGTTCGAACGTTATAAAATTAGTGTAATTTAGTGGATTCGAAAAAAGCTCAGTATATGAGACAATAAAGATGATAAAAAAACGGCACAGATATGAGGCATATACCAGTTTCGGGAAGACCGCGTAGGATTTACGGAAATATTTAAAACTCTGCAGCGGCCTTGGGACTACAAAATCCGCTTCTAAGGTTTCGAAAATTTAGCATGCTACATATCAAGGAAACCAAAAAAAAATCGCTGCAATGATACTGTTACGTTTTTCCCGTGGGTTCTTAACAGAATTACAACTTTGCTATTTTCAACTAATATTCTCTTTATTCACTACCACTGTATACAATTTAACACTCTATACTACTCTTATAACTTTACCACTAATATCTATTCAACACTCAATGATTAACTGAACTAACTCTCACTAACATTCGCCTTAGGTCTGCTTATATATAATCTCAAATCTATCACGAATATTCGGGAAGTATTCCGAGGCCACTCGATATGATCTCGACGAGGCCATCGAGATAATTCCAGCGATCCTGAAACTTCGCGAACCGGCCGGGCGATGACGCATACAGACACAGAAGCGAGCGGCACGGCGGCGGCGGCTAGTTCTATAGGGTAGCACAAAAACGTTCGGACGGTTGTTAGTCGTGACATTGCCTCCCTCTTAAACCTGATCGTCCCGATCAGATACTTCATGTCCGTGATATGCTTTCAGCCTGTCGAGGTGGACTACGTTCAGTTTGCTTCTGGGGCTACGCTGAATTCTATACACTACGTCATTAATTCTTTTGATGACTGTATAGGGCCCTTTCCATACTGGCGTAAGCTTAGGAGATCTTCCTTTCTTCCTTTGCGGATTATATAACCAGACTTTATCGTTCATCTGAAATCCCATAGAATTAGCTTTGAGATCATATCGTGTCTTCATTCGGTCGCTGGCTTTCTCCGTGTTTTCTCTGACTAATTCATGGACGTATAGTAACTTTTCCTTAAGGGAGTCTGCGTAGTCTTGAATTTCCATATACTGGTTGTCTGGCGTTCCGAATAATAGGTCACAGGGTAAACGGGGTTCTCTTCCAAATAAAACCATGGCTGGTGTTAGTCCTGTCGTGTCATGGACTGCTGATCTATAGGCCATTAAAAATAGTGGTATGTGTTGGTCCCAATCCTTCTGATGTTCATCTACGACCTTTGACAAATGTTCTTCAATGGTCTTGTTAAACCTCTCAACCATGCCGTCTGATTGTGGATGTAACGCGGTAGTCCGTGTTTTATGGATGTTGAGTAAATCACAGACTTTCTGGAAAACCTTGGATTCGAAGTTGCGTCCTGGATCTGAGTGCAACTCTAACGGAACACCAAATCTGCTGAATAAGTTATTCACAAGGACCTCTGCTATGGTAACAGCTTCTTGATTGGGGATCGCAAATACTTCAGGCCATTTACTGAAGTAGTCAATTGCCACTAAAATGTACTTGTTACCATTATTTGTTTCTGGAAAAGGGCCAGCTACGTCAATGGCGATACGTTCAAACGGTAGGCCCACATTATACTGTTTCATTTTGCCCCTAGATCTTGTTTTGGGTCCTTGGCTTGCGGCACAGGTTGAGCACTGCCGACACCACGATTTCACATCCTGGCAGTAGTTGACCCAGTAAAATCTGTCGCGAATCTTGTCAATCGTTTTGTTCACTCCGAGATGAGCACCAGACTTTCCATTATGAACTTCTTCCAGAACTTCCGATATCTTCCTCCTTGGTACCACTAACTGTGTTTTCACTACTTTCCCATCGGCGCTTTCCCAGGCTCGTTTAAGAAGTCCATTTTCCACCACCAAGGAGTCCCACTGAGCCCACAGAGTTTTAAAAACAAGTCCTTTAGTTGATATCTCGCTCCAGCTTGGTCTTGGTTGATGTTCTTCTTTAGCTCTTAGCAATAGTGCTATTTCACTATCTTCGAGCTGATCCTTTTTAAGTTGCTCTGTGGTCCACTGCTGATCAACCTCAAATTTCGTTTGCCTAATCGGAGTAATTCCTTCTCGTTGATCTATTCTTTGGCAATGTTTACAATTATCCCCGCATGGTCTTCTGGATAAAGCATCTGCATTATTATGCAATCTCCCTGCCCTGTGCTTAACCTTACAGTTATATTGCTGTAACTTTTCAAGCCACCTGGCTATTTAAGTGCTGCATGATCAGTCCTTATCAGGAATTCTTGCCCATATAGATATTGATGGAAATGCTCAACAGACCGTACTATTGCTAAAAGCTCTTTTCGGGGTACACAGTAGTTACGTTCAGGTTTCGAAAGTGTTCGACTGTAGTATTCGATAACTCGTTCTTCTCCTGCTTGTACTTGCGATAAAACTGCTCCGATGCCGGTGTTGCTTGCATCTGTGTCCAATACAAATTTACCCTTTTGTTCCGGATAACCTAATATTGGACTAGAACATAGAGCCGCTTTTAATTTCCTGAACGCAGAATCGCAGTTATGATCCCAGTTATAATTTGCTCGTTCTTCAGTGAGCTTATGTAGAGGTGCAGCTATATTTGCAAATCCTTCAACAAATCTTCTATAATAAGTACATAGTCCAAGGAAGCTCCGTAGTTCATGTTTGTCGCGAGGACGAGGCCAGTCCTTGATTGCTGTAATCTTCCGTTGGTCGGTTTGGATTCCCTCTGATGACACGACATGCCCGAGAAATTCAACTTTTTGTTGGAAAAGAAAACATTTCTTTGGATTTAGTAAGAGCTAAGCATTCTTGATTCTAGTAAAAACTTCATGCAAGTTTTGTAGGTGCTCTTCGAAAGTTTTTCCCATTACCATTATATCATCAAGATAGACCAGGCATGTCTTCCAAGTGAGGCCTCGTAGAACAACCTCCATAAGGCGCTCAAAAGTAGCAGGGGCATTGCATAGTCCGAAGGGCATAACTCTAAACTGATATAAACCACTTCCGGTAGAAAATGCGGTCTTTTCCTTATCTTGTTCATCAATGCCTACTTGCCAGTAGCCGCTCTTTAAGTCGAGTGTTGAAAGCCAATGAGATCCTGCTAGTGTCGTCAACGTGCCATCAATCCTGGGAAGTGGATAGCTGTCTTTCTTGGTGACGTCATTGAGCTTTCTATAGTCCACGCAGAATCTGGTAGTTCCATCCTTCTTGGTGACTAAGACAACAGGAGACGACCATGGGCTTCATGATTCCTCAATAAGTCCATCGTCAAGCATTTTGTTGACTAATGTGGTAACCTCTTGCTGCTTCGTCACTGGTAGCCTCCGAGGATGCTGCCGTATGGGGTGAGCACTTCCAGTGTCGATTTTATGTTTTATGATGTTAGTTCTTCCAGTAGTGCCATTTTTTCTTTCAAAGGCTGTGCTCTGCTCTTTGATAAATTGTGTAGCTCTTTTCAGTTCTTCGGAAGACAGATAATGCCACGACTTCTGGAAATGTTTTAGGACTTCCTTAGGGTTTGTCGAGGGTGTTACTTCTGACTGCGTTTCGCAACTGGTTAATCACTGCACCGGCTCGCAAGTGGCTATCACATCTCCTTTATTGATTTTGATGGAATTGGATGAAGTATTTGCTATCCTTATCGGTATTTCTCCGTCGGTTTTGACTAGTGCTTTGCCTACGAGGTGTTTGCAAGGCAAATTGTGGTGTTGGATAAGTCCGATGCAGCCTCCAAAATCCTTCTCCAATTTCCCAAAAATTATCTGTTCGGTATTTGCCGCCACTACTTTAGTCGGTGTGCCATCGTCTGTTTTGTTAAGGATGAACTCTTCGGTGCCAAACTTCAGAAGATTGAGCTTGTTGTCAAAAGAGAATCCATGTTGACCGATGATATCCATCCCCAAAATAAATTCGTCTTCGATGTCGGCGACTAACACTGTGTGGTGTAATTTAATTCGTCCCAGTTGAAGTTCGATATCCATTTCCTCAAGTACTTCAGCTGTCTCACCGGCAACTGTACGTAAAACTACCTTCTTTGATATGGGTAGAACTTCTACTCTATTTACCCTGTTGAACCTTATCAAAGATACCGCCGCACCAGTGTCAACAGTAATTGTTATGGCTCTTCCGTTGATCTTTCCTTTAACAGTTAGACTGTCGGCGGCTTTTTCTAGACTTTTTATGGAAACGATCCTGGGGGCTTTATCTTCCTTAGCCAACACCCGCCCCGCAATGTTGACTAATTGAAGTTTTCCTGATTTGACTTGGAGGCCCTAGCGTCTCTGGATGGAGATCTAGACCGTAGTTGTACTCGGCAGTCTCTTTTGAAATGCCCAGCCCTGCCACATCTATAGCACTGACTTGATGTATTTCGGTTACGTGGTCTATCTTCTATTGGCTCCCGGAATCTCCCTGCGGCCTGAAGAACTTCCGTTAATTTCTTCAAAAATTTCGCCCATGTCAGTTAATTCACAGCTGTTTGTCGGCTTTTCGTCCTGGATGGATACGGCCCTGATTTTTGACTTGGGGATGTTACAGGCTGCCTCGATTTCTAGGGCTCGACCCAAAGCTTCGCTGCTGTTATCAAATTTGGCTAGGCGTAGCATTTTCTGAGTTTCTGGATCTCTAATACCATCCACGAAATATTGGGCAGCAAGTTCCTCTTGAAATTCCTCTGTCGCTCCCGGGTATGCCAATTGAATGAGACGTCTAATGTCTGCCTCAAATTTTTGCAGGTTTTCACCAGGCTTCTGATGTCGGGACTTAACTTGTGCGTGATACAGTTGTCTTCTATGTTGGTCTCCAAATCGTCTCTCCAGGGCAGCTGCAAATATGTCATATTTCCCTTGTTGGCTGATGGGAATGGTATGCAGTAGTTCCAGGGCAGACCCACGAAGCGCTACCACTAGTGATGTAGCCATTTCTTCGTTATTCCAACCGTTGACAACAGCAGCGGCTTCAAATTGCCTTCTGTACATTGTCCACGATGTTTGACCGTCATACGTTGGAGGCTTGATGTTTTGTCCTGAGGCGAATGCCCTTTCAGTGGGTCCTTGATGTTTTAGTCTGGTAACTTCTGCTTGAAGATCCTTCATTTCTTTCTGTACGTTTCCAACTTCTTTTTGTATAGTGTTTACTTCTTTTTCACATTTTTCGTCCAATATTTTCTGTAATTTTCCTTGCTCGCCTACAACTACATCCAGCATCCATTTCTGAAGCCGGTCTTGCCTTTTATCTTCTTGATCTTGTAAAATTTTCTGAAGCCGGTCCTGTTCTGCTTGCTTTTTATCTTCCAGGTCCTGTAAAATTTTTTGAAGTCGATCCTGTTCTTCTTGCCTTTTACGTTCATCTTCTTCCCGATCCGCTTGCCTTTTGTCTTCTTGATCTTGAAAAACTTTCTGCAGCCGGTCCTGTTCTGCTTGCCTTTTATCTTCCTGGTCTTGTAAAAAATTCTAAAGCCGGTCCTGTTCTGCTTGCCTTTTATCTTCCTGGTCTTGTAAAA
>MU196471.1:0-12250 GCA_016904865.1 Pissodes strobi | reverse complement strand
AATTTTTTCCTGCCTTTGTTTGAAGAGATATAGTAAAATAAATAACACATTATTATTGCCACTTTTTCTCCTCTAGAAGCGGTATCAAATTTTAAACCCGACGTTTCGCTTTCGGGCCCCCTTCATCATCTTTATTTTTTTAAATATGGACCTGGGTTTTTTATCCGATTGTTAAAAAGCCTTTGGTCTCCCAAAACCAACGATGTATCACACTTATCCGATAGCGGTAACAAATATTGTCACAAGTGAAATCGGGTCAGAAAAGATCCCCCATCTCTGTCTAGCACATTGCCTCTTATGGAAAAAATCTAGATTTGTTGATTTATTGATAAGTGCGATACATCGTTGGTTTAAGGAGACCAAAGGCTTTT
Organism: Pissodes strobi; assembly: GCA_016904865.1. NCBI lineage: Eukaryota > Metazoa > Arthropoda > Insecta > Coleoptera > Curculionidae > Pissodes > Pissodes strobi. The sequence goes on along the minus strand of MU196471.1, from coordinate 11,879 downwards.
TAAAAATTAGATAATAATTCTAGGTCCGTAAAAATGAAGTTGATGAAGGACGCGAAAAAAATTTTTGATCTAACGTTGATATTTTTTTCAAATTCAAAATAATATAGTCCTAACCCATAAATACATTATAATTATCTTTATACGCGCAGAAATGATCTTCCTAACAAGATTACGATATTTTCATTTAGGTTAAAGAGTTTTATGTGTATGTTGGGATTGGTTAAATTTTATTACTCTCACATTCGAAGATTCATGGAATATAATTACGTTTTAATTTTTATTCCTGTGACGTAACTTTTCTACTGATATACATAATATAAAAAAGGCGTAGTTGCTGAAATTTGGAGGCTGCATACTTGTTGGTGGGTTATTAAAAGTATATCGTATATGAAAGATTCCGTTTTTCCTAACGTTAACGACTTGAGGGTCTAGTAACGAAAGGAATATTGAGAACGATTAAAAAGAAGGTATTGACCACAAAATAAGGACACGGAGTCAGAAATATGAATATAAGAGAGCAATGCAACAAAGATGATGCAAACTGCTGGCCATAAATAATGAATAACTAAAATTTTGGGTCAAAACCAGTCAAGTATTTGTTAAACTAATCCAGATTTCTATATGGGGTATTAAACTTTTGTTTAAACTAATTATCTACTATCATTTAGCGGCTGCAAATCTATTGGAAGTAATTGGAAATTGCATAGGGTGTTATATGAAATCCCCTTTTTAAACTTAATGCAAATGTAAAATTTCAGGCGATTTTTGATATTTCACTTTTTTATATAAAGCGCACTTGGTATATTGAAGTAATAAGTTGGCAATTTGAACTTGAAACAAATGCAAAAAACAATGGTACTATGATCAAAGATAGTGGCAAATTAGTTTGCATTAAATTTTAAATAAAAATACTGCAGAATGAGTATAGCACTTTTGTAACATTACTCCGAAACAGCCACTTACTATATCAAAACAGTTTGTTAAGTTTTGACTTAGGCCACTGGAAGATGCAGGGTCCAACTAAAGTCTATTTTCCTATGCTAGACATAATAATATACAACTTCCTCTTTATTTCGGGAATATCTAAAAATGAAAGGGTTTAAATAACGAATCAATTACTACTTTTCGGCATCAAAATAAAAGAATACAATTTTCAATAATTGGCACCTGGTCGCAGCGACGTCTTTAAAATGTCCAAACCTTAGCACATTGACATTCATTTTCAACAGAAACGACAACATTTAGGTAGTCATTTTCCTTGTTTTTTCCTGCAATGTGATCAATTACTAAACTTTTACAAAAATGCAGGAAGACGCTAGAACAATCTTTTTAAGTCCCTACCACAAATTTTAGTTACACACTATTTTTATCCAGCAGTTTAGTTCGATGGGTAAGGAAGAAAGGAATAGAGTGGGACGAAAAACATAAAGTCTAAGTAAGCCCAAATAAGTACCTATATTAAAATTACCGATAATATTTTGTAGATTTTGATTTATGTCAAATAGAAAACATATTGCAGTCAGGTTGTATCTGCGTAGGACGCCCCTGACCGAAAACAATCAGTGACGTATTGTAGGCTCTTTATGGCTGCGAGAGCCATATGTAATGTTCTCAAATAATGAGGCTGTCGGCCGGCAAAGGTGGGTGCCTCTTTGCCATTTCTAAATGCCGAGTAAACTGCAGAATTTATAGTTCGTGCCATCTTACACTGCACAATACTCCTGCTGGCTGTTTGGGTCCTGTTTTGCTTTTTATGCAAATTTTCCCGATCATATTTTTCTTTTTTATGGTGTAGGTAGGTATCGAATTTCTTCATTTTGTTGCAGGTATAACGTATGTGTTCCGAAGATTGCTTTCCATCCTATATAATAATATTTTAAGTAATATCAAAGAATATGGTAGCTACGTATCTATTCCCTTTGGTAATATTTTCAATTGTAAATGAAAAAAATATGGAACATAGGAATTAAATCCACGTTAAGTATTAATAAATTAAAATGTATAATGTTATTTGTTTTGATTGAGATATGATATGTGGCTTACTTTGTCAATGTGAGCATTTGATAATATTATTCAATTATATTCAAAAGCACCTCATTTTTTTTTTTCATTTACGTATCTTAAATGAACGTTGATATTCTAGTTATAAACACAAATCACTATAAATTAGAATCAGTATTACAAAAAGATACATAGACCAAAATATTTCGAGTTTCGTAAATATATTTAGCAAACAAGCCCGACTTGGTCTAAAATGGCTTAAAAAATGAATGAAACTGGTTTTAATACTGGTTTTATACTGGGCATGTAATGAAAAATGGGAAAATAGTTATACATTTTAATATGCTTTTATTTTAAAAGAAATATTCTCTCAAATTAATAACTGAAATTTTTTACAGGAATAAGAGTTATTGGGGTGGCGATTAGGCGATTTTCAGCATTATAATATCATCGAAAAATGTAAGGTAAAAAGGCTGACTGTTAGTAAAGCGAGAATATTTAAAACAAACTTTTAATTTTCTCCATGGCCGAAATGATGGGTAAGAAAGAAAATTTATTTCCAGCAATTTGGCACACCTTTATTTGCTTAATTAAATGATATTCTAAGTTGACACACTGTACATTAGTCGAACATTTGTCAGTTTATTTATGATCAGAAGTGCCTGTAGCAATAGCCACAGTAACCATTTATACACATTTATACACATTTATGCGAAGGACACCACACACCTTTACCGGGCTTTCGGAGGTCAATGGATTATCCTGACATTTTGGGATGTTAATAAACTTTATGGACCGAAAGCGGTATTCTTATAAACAATTCCACGGTACAAAGCAGCCCCAACGAATAGCAAGTATTAAAATGTGTACTGCGTAGCAACAATTTTATAGTTGAAACACGATTAGCAATGTTCACATGTTCACTTGAATATACTGTTTTTATACGAGACGATTTATGTTGTCAACGAGAAGAAACATACTGACATAAGGACTTCGATGTCATGCGGTTCAAATTAAGCAGAGATCGAGCAACCAAATTCATTTGTTGCCTGTATAGACAACCTAGCGAACGTCAATATAAACGGCTTTTCTCAAATCTTGGCAATCAAATTGATTTTCTGCAGATCAACTACCCAACGGCAGAAATTGTCATAGTAGGAGACTTCAGCGTACATAATATCGACTGGTTGAAACACTCCAATAAAAACGACGATAAAGGACGAGATGCCGAGACTTTCGCTATAAGTCACGGTCAGACTCAGCTGCTTGACGAACCTACCAGTATTTCTTAGCGTCAAAATGACTTTGTTAGCCGCCTGAATCTATTTCTAACAATTAATCCTGACCTTTACACCGTAACTGTCTCCGTTGGGCTCATCAGACCACAATCTTATCTCCGCAACCTGTGAACTTACTATCAAAACACAGGAGCCACAGGTACCCTGAAAGGTTTGGCACTACAAATCTGCAAAGTGACGTGATCTTGGCGAGATTTATCTTTCTTTTCCTTGGAAAGATTTCTGCTTCACTCCACTGACCAAAGATGATGGCTCAATAGCGGAAACGGCAAAAGAAAAAGCGAACATCCTTGCTGAAATGTTTGCATCAAACTCTACCTTAGATCCTCAAGGAAAGACTCCCCCAACTATTTTGAGAGTGAACTCCTCAACGCCAGGTCTGGTATTTCAGCAACGCGAAGTGAAACGAATACTCAAAAGCCTAGACATTAACAAGGCCACAGAACCGGATGACGTTCCCGCAATAGTGCTTAGGAAATGTGCTGCTGAACTAACAGCTCCACTTTGCAGGCTTTTCTCCCTATAATTTCATGCTTTCCTTCTAGCTGGAAATGAGCTCTGGTGCAACCAATCCCGAAGAAAGGCAGAAAAATAATTCCAAGTAAATACCGTTCAATTGCCTTAGTTGCCATCATGTCCTAGGACATGGAGAAATTGATCAACGAACATCTCTTAAAATATCTCGAATCGGCAGGCATCATAAGCGATCGCCAGTATGACATCCGCAAGCACAGATCAATGTGAGATCTCCTGACTTACGTGACCTACCTGTGGACCAAAGCCATCGAGAGCTACGGCGAATCGCGTGCAGTGGCTCTCGACATATTCAAAGCATTTGACAGGGTGTGGCATTACGGATTGTTAAGCGAATTGACAGCATATGGACTACAACCAGCACTGCTTCGATGGCTTTCCAATTTCTTTAGGGATCGAAGCACCCTGTTGATATTGATGGATATCTCTCGGAGCAATTCAAATCAATGCCGGAGTTCCTTAAGAGTGTTCCCACACTGTTCCTGCTCGATATCAACGATCTCTTAGACAGAACAAACAGTTCTATTTATAGCTTTGCAGACGACAGTACTCTTATATCCTCATTAGGTTTGTTCCAACAAGAGTCAGAAACAGTACATGACCCTCAGACGCATGCGTACTCTCTCTTAGGCGTTCCAACAAACATCAAATCTAATCCCGGATGATGTTGTCGACTGTTCCAACAAGTTTTTCGACGATATGCGAACGGTTCACAAACCGTCAAAACGACTCGCGGATTTTCCTCGGACGCAACAGTTCGAGTTTGTGCAGAGCAGATCGATCGACGTAGACATATCAAACAGATGTTACCTGTCAGCTGTTTGAGCCTTTGAGCTGTTTATATTTGCGATTTAATCTTAATTTATTATTTTAGTCTGTACTCTATAATTGAATAGGTACTCTTCTCTGGTTTTTATAAGTTAAAATGAGTGAGGCTGATGATTTTGTAACAGACGATTCTTACGAATCTAATGACGATGAGATATCAAGTAGTGAGGATAGTTTGGAATTAGAAGAACTGTTTGGAGAAAATCCAAGGAAAAAAAACGAGAATTATTTGGAGCAGATAGTTCCCCAGTATTCTGAGGAAGTTTTTAGGGAGCATTTTAGAATGAGCAGAAATAATGTGGAAGAAATATCAAATAGTTTTAAAGATAGCAATTACTTCACACATCACGCTGGACAGTTTGGGAAGTTAAGTGCCAGGGAACATGTTTTGGGCTTTCTGCACGAACATCAATAATTATTGTTGTGTTTCTTGTTAATTCTGGTGCGAGTATTATAAATTCTTGTAAATCTACAATTATCGGAAAAAAGTGTTTATTAGAAGAAAAGATTTAAAACTAAACTATTAAATTGTATTACCATTAATGTTGCTCATAGTCTTCAAATCTCAAATTTTTACAAGAAAAAAATGATATAATTGTCAACATCAACAAAACAATCTGACAAATGACATTTAAAAATAGGGACCGCAATGGCAGATGTCATTTTTTGATCAGAAAACCGTTCCAACGACGGTTCGGTCTAAATCTTGTACACAAATCATCAATCGGTCACTCATGCGCATACAAAAATCGGGGATTAGTCCACCAACCATCCGTGATTTCTTGTTGGAACAAACCTATTGATGTCGTGGACTCCAATCACCGCTGCTCGTTCCCGATGCAAGTGAGAAAATCAGATTCCTGCCATCAATGAGGACATGAACGTCATCGCGGAATTGGGTGAGAAAAACAGTGTCCAGTTAAACGCATGAAAGACGTAAGCAGCTGTCTTCACAAAAAAGCGAACACCACAGGACCTGACTTCTCAATGACAGGACAAACACTGACTCTGATCTCATCCATAAGCTTGCTGGGTATCAACGTACAAAATTTCATGTCTTAGCGCAATCACGTCACCAAAATCACCAAGGCAGCAGCCTGCTAGGAGCACTCTATAGAGCAAAAAAGTTGTATATACCTTGTCAGCTCTTAGAGCTCTATAAGGCCCAGATAAGACCATATCTGGAATACTGTTCCCATGTGTGTGGAGCTCGGCACCCAAACACTTGCTCAAGATATTGGGCTCCATACAGAGGAGAGCAATCCGTCTTGTGGTGACCCAGAATTGACTAAAAACCTTTATAGCCATGATGATCGAAGAAAAGTGGCGGACCCATCCATCTCTTTACTATCGATACTACTACGGAAGATGTTTGAGCGAGCTGGCACTTACGATTTCGCCCAGACACAAGCTGCTCATCAACATACGATTCAGTTGCGAACACCTAGAACGTCGCTGTTACGGTCCTCCTTCATCTGGAGGACTGCCTCGCTCTGGAATGGACTTCCGAGTAACTACTTATCATAAATGAAGTAACAAATGTTCGACTAATGTACAGGGTGTTTAAGTTTGAATATTACTTATGTAAGAATGCCATTTTCGTTTTAGAAAAACCTGTATAATACAAACAAACGCAGATTTGATATTTGCTAGAAATTATTTTTTATAAATCTTACCAAAGATTTTATAAATTCTTGCTCTGGCTAACTTGCACAAAAAAAAACAGGTTTTGTGAAACCTAATAAAATTATAAACCTTAAAGCAGATAGCCTATTTCGACGATATGCTGAAAACCGCAACCGAATATCCCTCATTCCTAAGAAGTTACAGTAAATTTCAGCTAGTTGTTCTCACTTCTGAAATTAAACCTTTTAAAACTAGATTTTTCCGATTCCTTGTTAGTTAATTGAAGTAAAACTTTCGTATATCTACGAAAACGTGTTTGCTTATATATGGAGCTTAAAAAAGAGAAACTATGAGGTTCCCTTACGAAAACCTCGGAACACAAACTTCGAATATGAGCAGAAATGGAGGCGGAATTATTTTAACATAACGTTTGACAAAGCAAAACACAGCAGATATGCAACTTCATAATTTATAGTTCATGTTCCTCTTTCCCGAGCGTTTTCCGGCGTGGCTGGAATAAGCTACTGAACCGTTTTACATATTTTTGCCGTTTTTAATATGAGTTTGCATAATTTTGTTTGCGAACGCTATTAGACTGCGCTATTTCTGTATGCACATAGCAAGCGGACCTGTTTTTAGAACGTCACTTGCATTGCGATAAGAAGCGATTTGCATCCTGGTTGACGTTGCGCAGTTTATTTTTGTGCATCATGTATGTTACAATACAATTTAAAAAATAACCATTGAATGTTCTATTTCTATATCTATATTGCTAATTACGTGTATGATACTGAGCTAGTATAGATTTGCAATTTTTAAACATTGTATAAAACACAAGAATATTGATAAAGTAAAATGCATTGCTGACAATTACGGGTTATCGAAGTGGTCTCATTTCAAGATTAAGAAATAGTCCCATCACAATTTCTACTTTCACAAAAAATGTGTTATCCTAAAAACGATTAAAGTTTTCGCATCGAATTTAAATAGGTATCAACAAGATGTTATCTTATCCCCAATGACTCGTGCCAATACAAGCTCAATTTGATTGGGAATGACTGAAGAATAGTCATCAAAAAATATCTGCCCAAACATTAACTTTTTGAGGATACTACGTAATGATTCTCGACACCATAGGAGTAGTCTCGATCCCGGTATCGTTACCGATACCAAGTGAAAATGTGTGAAATATTTTCACATACATTATAATCGGCAATGTTTAAATCAGCTTTCGCTAACTTAAAGAATCTCGAAGATCAACAAATATATATTTTTTGTAGTTAGTATTTCCGTTAGCCGGGTATTGACCATCGTACTCTGTTATTAACGAAATTATTTAAATTTAAGGCGCATTTCAGTTGTTTGAACTGAGACTAAACCGCGGAAAGACCGAGACGATGATCAAAGCAGTTTCGCTTTTCTTGTTCGAAATCAAGATTTGGTGTCGGTCTCGCCCGAAATACTGCGCTCTTGTATAGATAAATGGGTGATTACCATCTTGACTCTATACCCTTGATTTTAAACATTTTTGGTCCATTGTTTGAAGTAAAACAACGTCCGACCGAAATACAAGTAGGTACTTTGTAAAAAATCTATCATTATTAAATCTGTTCACCATTTCGAAACATAAATTTGATCGTCGAAATTTGATGTAGGTTTATGAACCCTTCCGAAATAGGTGCCTTGCATACTTTACATGAATATATATTACCTAGTTACTATTTTAAAGAAAACTTCTCTTACCCTACTGATACTAATTCTTTGATTTTCATCTACATAAAGCTATAAATTTATGTCATGATCATCATTTTGCCCTCTCTTCGGCTCTATTCTATAACCGTTGTTTTCATTTCCGCCTCGGCAATTATTATTCGGCAGGGTACCTTTTTAGTGCTCTTAACCACAGAATACGAAAAATTTTAAAAAATTGAATTATCGCTTTTCGATTCCAAAACTTAATCGAATATTCTCGGTTAGTCGATTAATTGCTTATTCGGTAAATCGATTATTTCGATTAACCGACTATGTTGATTCACCTTACGAAAGTTTACATTGCGTATTAAAAGGTGTGTACGCTGTAATTAATTTAGCACTTTCAGCGCTGTAAAACTCCATTTAAACTTAAACTATACGAACGAAATATAAAGGCACGTTTAAACTAACAGTAATAATATGTGGCTACATCTTACCGCTACAGCCCTTCTAATAGAAGACCATGCATTTAATTCCAATTACAAGTAAAGCAATATTTGTCTGATTTTTTAAATAAAATACTTAAAAAGACTGATAACTGTAAGTACTTCTAGGGGTGGCTGATGATTTCTTCTAAATAATGGACTGTACATTTTAATTTTAATACTTTTATTATTACAATAAACGGCGAACAACATTTATTTTTGAACAGCAGCAGAGCCATATTGAAAGAAGAAAGAAAGAAAGAAAAAACCATCGGCTTTCTTGGATAGGTATGTTCAATATTATTATGACATATTCATATTTTAGTGATAAATATTAGTCTTTTACACTACTTAAATTGGTGCTAAGCTAAATTTACGGATCCTAACAACACTGAGATATTAAAAACAGATTTTGCGTGTTAAAAAGCTGATAAAGTATAAACATCGAAATGTTAAATATGAAAATACAACAATCGAATGGCTAATAAACACCGGTTGCAATCTATATATATATCAAGTTTAATAATATTAGCCGACTAATTAAACAATTTAAATTATTTAACCTATTTTTAGTTGGATTAAAAGGAACCTGGACAGGCTGAAAAAAGCTGTTTAGTATATATTCTCATTACCTATTCAGTTTATAAAACTGCTGCTAATTTGTTTGATGTGTAAACATCTTACGCGGCAGTATGTATGAGGGTAAATATCGGTAAATGGGACGGAAATATGCAAGCGGATGGGGACGGAAATGTGCAAACAGCTATGACATCATAACCATGCGCAGTGATTTTACGAGGGCTGCTCAAACATTTGTGCATGTCCATATAGGATATGTTTACACATCAGTATCTCGAGTACTAGTAGACTCGCTCATTTTGTTGTTTTCAACTACACAAAATGTTGCTACTGCAAATGAGAGCCTTGTCGTGTTATATGCTGATCTTAAAACACCATGTATTGATTTTAACGAGACTAAATAATTTGGGCTTCCGCATAATATATCTGGAAGCGTTAAAGGCTATTCAAAGCCAATCAAATAAACATTTATATTTCTAATAAATATCCAAGTGTTATTGGATTAAGTTGCGAAGCCACCAACGAAAAGCTGATTCCAGAATCATTACAATATCAATAAACCAAAATGATGGCTGTAAGAATTCATCGACAATTTACGTTTTCTCTTTTCTCCAATTCTAAACTTTGTTAAAAATTAAACAAGAAGCCGCGATATTAAATAAACCTCGGCTAAATTATAGTTATTAAAAGGACGACGCTAATCAGGCCATAAATCACTTGCAACATAATTTATAACGGCCATATGTTAGAGGTGGAATAACGACGGTCGATGTTTTTAGAGGAACGCGCAAATAAACACGACTTGTATATGCTGATAATGTCTCGACTTATGGCTTTTATAAATTTACACCCGTGCTCTGAAATAAAAATATTTCTCTTGTATTGGATTTAATCCAATGTAGGTTTATGAAATTTGAAGAAGATCGTATTATATTATAGTGCAATTTGGTTTTATCAGTCATATTTTCAAATGCATTCAAATAATGATAGTTACCTGCTGCCTACTATAAACCGTATTTTCGTATAAAATAATAAGGGCTCAAGATAGTTTTGGTTGTAGGTAGTATCCATCAAGCAGGTATTTTATTGCTTAAATCCTCATATTTTGCGTAAGGATGTATTTTTAACTGACGATCATTAGAGACTTTATGTTGTAAGAAAATCGGCATCAGGCATTCCCTGTGTCACGCTTTTTGAAACTCAATGAAAAAGGATAACTCTTCCAATTAATATTTTTCGAAATTCGGTCAAAAGCCTAATTCCGTTATTACCTGCAGAAAATGCAGTTGCACACGTTCATTTTCCATGCTAATTTCATCTAATTCCATTAATACACAAATTTCTTATACATTGTGGATTTTAACTGTGACATTTTAGACTAACATATGGGATATCAAGTCCTCGAGCTGCCCATCCGTACACTAGTCTAACGAAGATTTGCTGAAAGAATCGAATTTGTTAACCCCATATTGCGACCTTTCCATTCGTGCCACTTGATGGAAAACGTATACAAAATGTAGGTATTACACACAACACACCTTCCATATACTCAAAAATTTGCATTTAATGTTTGGAATACAGAGAGTTAAATCAAAACTAAAACGTATCGTATAATGCCTGAAGATAAGATATTAATAAATATTATTTTGCAGCGTTCAGGCTGGCTTCACCTCACTACCTGAGCAATGAAAACTATTTTGATCCCATCTTCCACGCTTTATGATCATGGCGATACCGGACTTACATCCTCTAAAATATCTTAAGGTACCTGAAAACGTTCTTGAAAATTTATCCTAAGTTATATGATTGCAACACAGCGTTTGTCGGCGCACTAAATTAAAAAATTAATGGCTATATTAAACAGTATTTGAATGGCAGTGCCTTCCCTAGAGACGGCTCTTACTTTGTGGCTTTTATTTTCTCAATGAATGCAAATTGGTACTTATGAGGCTATTTATATCGAACAAAGTGGTTGTTTATTTTACAAAACGGTCAATAAATATTTATCTTGTGTAATAATAACGAGTATCAAAGTAAATACACTATTCATGTGCAGTTAATTGAATACGTCAGCATATGAATTACAAATAATTTTACTCGAGAGTGCAGTTGTTGATTGTTCTGATTTCGTATTGGCAACTATTTATTTGAATTCGGTGCGTGCAGAATGACAAAATATTTGCATATTGCAGTAGCAAAGTAGCTGCAAAGCAATTAAAGAAATCTTATTTAAATTTCTACCAATATTTAACATATTTAGATTGTGAATGCCGTCAGCAATAAAATTTGTTAGAACAAAATTATAATTATATCATAGAACGTGGAAAGGTAGAGAAAGCATACAAGGTTCCCAATAAAAAAGAACCAACAACCAACTTAAATAAATTTTGAATTATTTGAATCTTAAAAAATTCCTGAAACTAGTAGGTATAATGTCGTGTATGACCTCTCTTTAAAAAGTTAAGCTCAGTTTTTCAGTGACATATATCTACAGATTTTTGATAAGTTGTAATAAAAAGGCAAAATATTTTCTGAAGACGAACAGTGATCCTGCAGGAACCCTTCATCTTGAAACACAGTTTTTAAAGGTTTTCTGATAGGTGTAGGTATTGGCAGAGGTGAACTTATCCAACGGCCGGCGAGATCCCCTGATCTTTCGCCCTTGACTCTTGTCCCTGGAGTCATTTAAAAACAACAGCATTTAAAAAAGCTAATCTTTAAGGTTTGAAAAATAAAACTGTGAGGGGGTGTCAGCTTTAGTTGATTTTAACATTCGCTCCGATTTTGAGCAGTCTTTATACCAGATGTTGCTCACATTATTTGCTGTATTTTTTTT